>LBNU01021269.1:12448-43080 GCA_014162995.1 Artemisia annua
AGATAGACTAAAGAAGATCCTAGAAAAATAAAATAAAAATCTCACTAGAAAGGAATCTAGTGAGTAGACCTAATAAAATAAAAAATTCTACCTAAACAATAACTATTCCCCGGCAGCGGCGCCAAAAACTTGATGTGCGTAGGATTGCGACAACGCAACAGGTTTTACCTCTCAAGGGATCTTGAGAAGCTTGCAATCCCACCAGGCAGTGTACCTGGTCAGTGTAGTATAGTGTAGTGGTAAGTACGGGGGATTGATCATTCTCTCACAGGGAATAGTGTTCGTTAGGATAGAAAAACTACTCTAATAGGTCTAAAGGTGAAGGAAGATTATTTTTGTATTTTTATATTTTTTGAAAGCAAGTAAAATCTCGGGTTTTGGAGGAGTGGGCGGAATTAGTTGCTAGTCAACTAACCCAAAAACTACAATTGCAATAAAATAAAAGAACAAGAAATTAAAAGGTTGTGAAAACTTATATAGAGACAAATGTGTTTACTTAGACTTCCTTACTCCCTAACTATCTTTTACCGGTTAATTGGTGTATGTATTACTTGTGTGGATGACGGGTGTATTCTTTAACAATTCATGGGGTGGCATACATATCTCCCCAATTCTATGAGCTCTTATCTCCTCCTACAACTATGCGTACACATAATCATAGGGATTGTAAACAGTGGCTCATGCGTTAAATACTACCTTAATAACCTAGTATGCCTTAGTTACATGTTTCTTAAGACGTTCAAGCATGTTACCATATAGGAGTATTGCCAGTTTTCTTAAGCCTAACATTGATGAAACATTCATCCCAACAAAGTAATAACACACCAATCAACCAATAATTAATAGTTAGGTTTCATTAGATCTAAGCAAACACAAGAAAAATCTAGCCTAGCATGTTAATTGAAAGACAAGCATAAGATATAATTAACCAACACATAGACATATTGATTAATTTAAGTGAGGACTTATCTTTAATTGAACATGAAGGTTTCAAGGGTGAAAAACCCTTGAAATTACAGCTAAAATCGTCTTTAGGGTTTTTCCCAAACTTGTACCAAAAGTTCCACACTAATGAATGAAAAATAGGAAAATATATATAGATTTTACATTCTGACGGCGTCAGGTTATAGGTTCTGACGCCGTCAGCTCGCCGTCATTAGGGTTCTCGGATGGCCTAGATTTACTTCTGACGCCGTCACTCTTTATTTTGCTCTGGGCCGTCACTCTTTAAGTTAACACCTGACGGCCTACTTTCTCTAACACCTGACGCCGTCAGGTGTAAACATCTTGTTTTCTTCATAGGGCGTCTAGTGTAATCTGACTTCACTCTTTTGTCAACGTTGGCTAACGGCGTCACCTTGTGACTCTGACGCTGTCAGGTAGGAAATTCAGCTTCTTTTGAGACTTTCTCGTTTTCTTCACTTTTATGCTCCAAAAACGTCCAAATATGCATGTTTTCCAGAATTCTTCTCAAAAGTACCTAAAATGACAAAAGGAACGATTTAGGGCAATATTTGATCATATTTACTCAAATTAGGGCTTAAATGACCCCTTAAAACGGGTACACTTTTCGTCTCATCATTTACTCATGTCATATTCGGAAAACCCTTTAAGAAGTTAACTAGTTGGATGAGAAAATTGTTGAAGGCTTGATTACATTCCCAAATGGAATCGAGGACTTTATTTATCAAATGCCTTGTTCGCACCCTAGGTTTAAGAACTTTACAACTGAGGCATGTAATAGATTGACTTCCATTTCACTATTAAGCAAGATTGATAAAAGGAACGGACTAATGTATCCGCATGAAAAGAATAAGAGATATTATAAAAGAAGACTTGAGTTTGGTGATGATTATAAGAAGGACGATGCAACTATTAGGTGGCTCACATATGGGCATGTGAGCATGCATGAGCTGACGAAATATGGCATGACTTTAAGTCTAGCTATATGACTCGTAAATAAAGAAACGCGTTTTGTACGTGGAAGGCAACCCACTTTTGTTTTCTTGATGTTTTTCATTTTAGTTTTGTTTGTGTCATATATGTTTAATTATAATTGTTTAATTTTCATGTTTCGAATAAATTGTGAAAATGCTTTATTTTATCTTTAACTTTGTCTTAATTGCTTTTAAAAGTATTTTACAAAAAAAATGAGTGTAGGGAAATTCTTATTTAGTTTAAAAGAACGAAATTCAAACATGAAAATTTTACAATTTATAATTAGTATATATTCAATCTTGTTTGCGTGTTTGTTTGAATCAAATACTTGTATCGAGTCGAGATAAATGTTTTACAGGGAGTTTACAGGTTTTAAGAAAACAACACGAAAAAAATCTGTGAGGTTCACACTGACGGCGTCACAATCACAAAGTGACGACGTCAGGTACTGTAGCAATTATTTTTTACAGATTTTTGTTTTATGTTAAAATTTAATTTTTGAAAATTTCCAGAATATTTAAATTTCCATGTTCTTGTTTGCTTATGATTGCATGAAACCTAGTTGTAGTTAATATTATTGCTTCTTGTTAGTGGTGTGCGCGTTAGGCATTAGAAAAATAGTTGTATCCTGTACCTGATGACGTCAAATTTACCCATGATTTAAGTGTTAATTTCCCCCTAAATTGCTCATCTTTTCTATTCATATGAAGAATATATACTCTTATTTCTTCCTATTTTGGTTTCAGGGTAAAGATGAGTAAAAGAACGAACATACGCGAAAATGGAAGGACATAAGAGCAAATACGTGGAAAATGCGGATTCTGCACTAACTACGGCGTAGAGGTTCATCTACCTATGCCGTAGCAAGGATTTACGAAGACTACGCCTTAGCTAGTCATAGGGCTACGGCGTAGATATGTTAACGAGAGTTCTACGTGCGTAGCCACTCTTGAGGCTACGCCGTAGTAATTTTGTATGAAGGCTATGGCTTAACTTTCCATTTAGTTACGCCATAGTTATTAACTTGGGCATAAAGTATTGAACAGCAAGTAATGTTTACTTCATGGACTGAAGATAATGAGAGATTGAGGCCATGAGGCTATTTTTATATGAAACCAGACTCAATTACCTTCGAAACTCCGGGTGGCACGTCCCGTGACGACTTACGGTTCAAAAGATATGATTTTTCGAAGATGACCAAAACATGGACGGAAGTTGCTACGCCGTAGCTCACAAAACAGCTACGTCGTAGCAATGAAAAAAGGCCAGAATGAGCCCAGAACGCGCTACGCCATAGCTATAGTAGTGCTACGCCGTAGTTAGGCAATAACTACGCCATAGCTGGTCCGAAACCTATTAATAGAGGCCGAATTCTCCATTATTGAGCATCCTTCTTCCTCCCTTTCAAAGGGGCGATTAAGGCACCATCTCTGGGCATCTTCCAACAGCAACCAACCACTTCCAAAGGGAGAATTCACTTGCAATCATCATCATTATTAACCTTACATCAAGTAATTTGTATCAAACACTATGTTCAATTCAATTTATGTTTTATTCATTATTATTGGTATGATTTACTATATGTTTGGCTAATCACCTCTTGGTGTTAGCCTAGTTATGAAATTGTTATTGTTTTGATTTAGTTTTCTACGCATCTATTATCTATTGTTTGAATACATTCATGGCGAGTCTTGGGACACTCTAGTTCCTGTAGTGTTTAGCATTGGTTATTCCCTAGAGACTTGTGGAATTAACCCTAGGAAGCAAGTCGCTAGGGATGTGACTTGGTGATAGTAATATCACCATACACGTGCGAATTAACCTTAGGACCACCTACCGATGCTATATGTTTAACGGAGTTATAGGGGTGTAAGATCTGACCATACCGCATCCGTTAGACTTGTCCATGTTAGTAGAGGCACTTAATGACTCTTACATTTTCGTACCGATGAACCCAAGGCTTTACAATAGTTTTGGATAGGACAAGGTGTAAGATAGACGTCGGTGATTTAACCCTCTGATCNAACCCTAGGAAGCAAGTCGCTAGGGATGTGACTTGGTGATAGTAATATCACCATACACGTGCGAATTAACCTTAGGACCACCTACCGATGCTATATGTTTAACGGAGTTATAGGGGTGTAAGATCTGACCATACCGCATCCGTTAGACTTGTCCATGTTAGTAGAGGCACTTAATGACTCTTACATTTTCGTACCGATGAACCCAAGGCTTTACAATAGTTTTGGATAGGACAAGGTGTAAGATAGACGTCGGTGATTTAACCCTCTGATCCGAAATGAATTAAATCCCCAAACGATATGATAGGATGCACTTATAGAAAACTAGTCATAATGATAACAAGAGTAGTAATTAGGTTAGCACTATTTCTCTCTATTGATCTTTCTTCTATTTATTTACTTGTCTTGTTATTTACTTTTATTAGTTTAATTAATCTTTCAACTCAAAAACCCCTTTTAAACGTGACACGAAACTTAGATAATTTCCATACACTTAGCTCTTGGGACAACCTAGACTTTACCATCTAGCTATACCTCATATGATCGGGTACACTGCCCGTTAGTGCATTAAGGTAGATCTTAGGTAAACGAGACTATTATAAATATTAAAACCTGGTCAGTAAAACCTGCATCAAGTTTTTGGCGCCGCTGCCGGGGAGCTATTAGGATTTTATCTAAGTTTTGCTTTTATAAATTTTAGGTGTTTATTTTTCTTTCTTTTGGAATTTTTGTTTTTAGTTTTCTTTTTCCTTTCTTTTCTTTTCTGTTTTTGTTTGTTTTGTAATTTCAGGATATGGGTGACGTAGATATCAACATGCTCACTATGGAGCAATATATGGCTTGGACTCAAGGTAGCAACAGACCGGGCATGGTAAGACCCGAAATTGATAATAAAGTCAACTTTGAGATCAGTAGCCAGTTTATGAAGCAGCTAAGACATAAGCTTTTCGCGGGAACGGTTGATGACGATGCTCACCTACATGTATGAAGAGTATTAGAGATTGCAGATCTTTTCCACACTCCTGGCGTCACTCATGATGCACTAATGTTGAGGGTATTTCCAATTACACTCACAATGGCAAGCAGAAGGGTTGGTTAGATAAAGTTCCTACAGGAACAATCAATACATGGGCTCTTCTAGAGAGGGCATTTATTCGAAGATATTGTCCTCCTTCAAAGACGATCAAGAAGATGGAAGAAATAAGGAATTTCATATAAGGGAAAGATGAGACGTTATATGAAGCTTGAGAAAGGTTTAACGACCTTCTTTACATGTGCCCAACGCATGATCTCAACAACTATCAGAAAGTCCGTACTTTCTACAAAGGTTTAAGCATCCCTTCCCGCCGAATGCTCGATTCTCAAGGATCGATCCCTATGATGACACCAGCACAAGCCCTTAGCTCAATACAAATGATGGCAAACCATTCACAAAATTGGTATGATGGAGCAACCACTTGGATAGCGAATGGCAATAGCTTGGACGACATGGGTGAAATAACCAAAAGTATTGATAGACTCAGGTGTGATATGAAGGAGGTTAAGAAAGACATTCATGCTATACATGAGCATTCTCTTCGAGAAGAATGCAAAGCATTTGAGCAGGTCGAGTATGTGGAAGCCTTGGAGGAAATCATCAACAAATATTGTGAAGAATCAAGGAAGACGCATGACTCACATTGTGAATTGATTAGAAAGTTCAAGGAAACCACAGACTTGAACTTAAAGAGGCTCGATGCTAGAAGGATGAATGTAGAAGTGAAGTTTGCTGAATTAAGCCAAATAGTCCTGGAAAATAAAAAGAATGAGGTAGAAAAAGCTAAGGTCAATGCACTAATGGCAAAGATCAAGGAAGTCAACATGAAGTCGGTTCCTCGTGATTTACCTATTGTCAGGCCATATGTACCACCTATCCCATTCCCTGGACGTTTGGAGGTTGTGAGGAAAGAAGACACAAGTAAGGATCAAGTAAAAAAGATGGAAGCAAGAAACTTACAAGATGAAGAAGCAATTCCACATGCTCAAATGGAATCAACTACAACACAAAATGGTATGATTTCTAACTCTTCTTTTATTACTAACGATCTTGCTAGTTTTCCCATACAGGTTGCTGAAATAATCAATGTTGAGGCGCAACCTTTAACCGCACAACCCATGCTTATCACACCACCCGAAGATGGTTATGTTACACCGACTACTGAACCAATTTTGGTTGAGCCTGAGAAGGAGTTAGGAGTCCAAGTCATATACACTATCATGAATAACGAGGAGGCTAATTAAGCATGGAAGCCAATCACTCAACCACAACACGGAGTGTTCATATCCACGAATCCATTAGTCAGTCCGGGCAAAGTAAGTAGGAAAATGAAATCTCCTTTAAGGTATGATTTTAATTTATCATTTCCCTACAATATAGCAAATTCACACCCTTACAGTGTCTATTGCTATTTTCATCCACACTTGATTTCAAGTGAGGGGATGAACACCCTTTTGCTCGGTAAATAAGGGTGGAGTCAAGCTCATGACTCGAACAAAAACAAGCACTTCGTGGGAGGCACCCCATGATTATCTTTTTATTTTTATTTTTATTTTTATTTTTATTTTTATTTTGTCTTTTGATTTTAGTAGTATATTTGGTTTGGTATGCTTTGTTCTAATCATTTTGCAGGTAAAAGAGAAAGGTAGACGGTGAAGAAACTGAAATTGGAGTTTTCACTCCAAGAACCGTCCCCAGAACACAACTACGGCGTAGCCTATTCCTTCAACTACGCCGTAGCATCCTCCAGGTGTCAGTCTGTAAGAATTTGTCACCTACGGCGTAGTTAAGCATTTCAACTATGTCGTAGCTTTCTCCTGTACCATTAAATTTTAAAATTTTTATAACAAACATGCTTTAACTTGTATTAGTTTTTAAATGAACTTTGTGGGTATGTTCACTGTAAACCCTCACGAGACTTCACTCGTCCACTTGGGACACCAAGTGGTTTAAAAGGCTTGTTGCATACGCTAAATGCAATCGTGATTCCTACGAAAGTGAGTTAGGTTTTATTTTATTTTTATTTTACATTTCATACTATTATCAGGAATTATGCTTTTTGGTATTAGTCTTCTTATTAGGTTCTATAATGATGGAAGTAGTGTTCATGGCTATAAGAAACACTTTATATCCGACCTAGTTGAGTACTCAGATGGTGGTAATAAAGAATTGAAGATGGAGATGGATGCTGCTCGTGGAGGAACATTTGAAGCATGTTACCTTAAGTGACATCTATTGATCATACCGAGTGAATCCAGGGGAGTCCGTTCCTATTCTAACCCTTCTTATTTTTCTTTTATATGTTGTAGTATGACCCAAGTGGGGGGAAGGGATTAGAAATAAACACCCACCTGATTTTACTTGCCTTAGTTTTTCTAGTTTTTAGTAATAAAATTTTGACATGTTTTTCATTACTTAACTAGATTAATCTTTAATTGAGCACACCTACCCTATATTTCCATTGTGTGAGGATAAGCCTTTTAGTTTCCTCCTTATACATAATTCCATAAATATGAGTGTGCCGGTGGCTGTAGTAGACTTTAGAACTTGGCTTTGTATATCTTTTCAAGACTATTATAATGAGCATTACATTGAGGTAACTTAGTGTAATCGGTGCAGCTAGGAATTAAGGCAAGTTTTAGGATTAAACCCAAATAGCCCATAAATTGTGTATATTGACTCTTCACATCGATTATTCAATCCCCCTGTTAAACCCTTTTTGTTGCACTCACCTTTAGTGCAAGATACCCCTAGATACACCCTTCAAAGCCATTCCTTTCATTTTGTTCACCCAATATATTTTTCGTTTCACCTATCGCCTAGCCTACCCTATAGTTTCTTATAGTCCACAGTCCAGGCGTTGTAGGTTTATTTTGGTTCTACTAAGTGGAAGTCGCGGGTTTTGAATAAAGGGATTTTGAAAGAAGATCGGGTTTAGATTATAGTTGATCTCAAGTGGGGGGATGCTTTGTTTGTTCGTACTGTTTTTATTTTTATTTATGTATACCTTGTCTTGCATAAAAAAAAAGTGAAAAAAGAAAAAAAATAGAATAAAAAAAAAAGAAATAAAGAGCATGCAAGCAAGCGTTTGTTTATAGCTGATAGCAATATAAATCAGCTTATGTGTCGTATATTGTGTTAAGTATTTTCACCTTACGAAGCTTATACTTTATAGACCCGTGTCATTTCTATCTCTCCTTTCTATTTTAATATATATGTTAATACAAATATCGTCCAAAAAACGTTATTTATATTTTACGATCTTTGCCATATTTTGTTAACGACAAAATGTAATATTCACTTTAGCAACAAAGTATAAATATAGTTAAAAATTTTTATACATATTGTCACAAGACCAATATTACACAAGTATAGCATTTGTTAATTAACACTTGTGTTTTGCATTTGTTTGAAACATAAATAGTAAGTTTATTACATCATGTATAGCATCATGATCCTTGGATGTTTGTATGATCCTTGGAAGATATGGTGAAGATATTGTTTAGATTGTCACTCAATGTATCTAGAGAAGATTTGGTAATATCTTTGGAAGATATGTAAGAGAAACAAGAAGGATTGTGTGTCAGAGTTTGGCGGAACCAAACTCATATACAGACGGAACCAATTTGGTTCCGTCCAATCCGTGGGCTGCTGAGGCAGTTTGCCTATAAATAGCAAGCCACACCAAGTTGTTTCTCATCACTTACAATCATACATTATCATACATAATCTCATTACTTACATCTAACATATTCATCTTTCATTTTGGTGAGATTCTTTTGTAGCAAGAAGATCACAAACTCATATCAAAGACATACAAGCATCAACGCAAAGTTGGAATACTCGTTTGTATAAATAGTGTGTGAACTTGTGTTGTTCATACTTTCATTGATTGTATCTATTCATTAGTAATCGGTGAGTATTTTAGTCCTCAAAATACATAGTGTGACAGGAGTGGTTGTGCCCTTGTAAAAGAACTCGACATTTAGCTTTGTGTCGGTAATAGTGTGTAAGCAACGTGTAAGGTTTCTCCACCGGTGAAAGGAGCTTGTTGACTAGTAAGAGTAACTCTCGATTTGGATACTCGGGGCGTGGAGTAGGACAAGGAAAAAGAGTCCTTGTAGCCGAACCACGATAAACATTCGTGTTTTGGTTTGATTGTTTCTTTCTCTTTACTTGCATATTACTTGTTACTTGTTAGTATTGATTGTTTATTACACGTAAAGTTTTCAAAAGGAATTAAAACTAAAAACCGGTAAACTATTCAACCCCCCTTCTAGTTTCCACAATTGGCATCAAGAGCTACGTTACTCAAGCTTTTAAAATATATTGTATTTTAAAACTTGAAATGATCCATGGATTTTGAAAATTTTAAAGAAGGGCAATCTATGCAAAGACCACCACTATTTGAACCAAATGGTTTCATATATTGGAAAAATCGTTTTGAAACTTACGTGAAATCAAAAGATATAGATTTATGGTATATAATAATTGAAGGTGATCATAAAGTAACCTTTAAAGATATTGGTAGTGGAAGAGATGAGGATAGTTCACTTACTAGACATATGGATGATCAAAAGAAATTAGTTGCAAAAAAAATGAGGCTAAAATGATGCTTTATAATGCTTTGCCAAAGAAAGAGTATGAAAAAGTGTTTATGTATAAAACCGCTAAAGATATTGGGCAAACTTTAATAATCATTCATCAAGGAAACTCACAAGTTAAAGACAACAAAATTGATCTTCTTGTACAACAATATGAACAATTCTCTATTCCCGAAGATGAAACTATTGATTGTGCATTTGCTAGATTTAATACTATTATTACTTCACTTAAAGCACTTGATGAATCTTTTTGTAGTAAGAACTTTGTCAGGAAATTTCTTAGAGCACTTAATCCAAAGTGGAGAGCAAAATTAACGGCTATTGAAGAATCTAAAGATCTTTCAAGCATGTCACTTAACGAACTAATTGGAAACCTCAAACTCCACGAAATGGTAGTGGGGAAAGATTCGGAGATAATCAAAGGCAAGAAAGAGAAAGTCAAATCTATTGCCTTAAAAGCAAGAGTCGAATCTAGTGATGATGATGAATCTAGTTCGGATAGTGATGATGAAGAATATGCCTTAGCCGTTCGAGACTTCAAAAAGTTCTTTAGAAGACGAGGAAAGTTCGTAAGACAACCTAAGGAAGACAAGAAATCTTTCCGAANGATGAAACTATTGATTGTGCATTTGCTAGATTTAATACTATTATTACTTCACTTAAAGCACTTGATGAATCTTTTTGTAGTAAGAACTTTGTCAGGAAATTTCTTAGAGCACTTAATCCAAAGTGGAGAGCAAAATTAACGGCTATTGAAGAATCTAAAGATCTTTCAAGCATGTCACTTAACGAACTAATTGGAAACCTCAAACTCCACGAAATGGTAGTGGGGAAAGATTCGGAGATAATCAAAGGCAAGAAAGAGAAAGTCAAATCTATTGCCTTAAAAGCAAGAGTCGAATCTAGTGATGATGATGAATCTAGTTCGGATAGTGATGATGAAGAATATGCCTTAGCCGTTCGAGACTTCAAAAAGTTCTTTAGAAGACGAGGAAAGTTCGTAAGACAACCTAAGGAAGACAAGAAATCTTTCCGAAAAGATCGTGACGACAAGAAAGGGAAAGGTGAATGAAAGTGCTTTAGATGTGGAGACACGAGTCACCTCATAGTGGAATGTCCAAAGCCACCCAAAAACAAACCTCAAAGTGCCTTCGTGAGTGGTGCTTGGAGTGATAGTGAAAATGATGATGATGAGCAAAAGAATGGCGAAATCGCTCTCATGGCTCAAGACTCGGATGAGGTGTGCTTCAAAGTAAGTTTGGAACCGGACGAATGGATAAAAGATAGCGGTTGCTCAAGACATATGAGCGGCAACAAAAATCTCTTTTCAACGTATCAAAAGTATGATGGAGGTAACGTCACCTTTGGTAGCAAAGCTAAAAGTAAAATCATCGGAAAAGGTACAATCTCTCACGACTCACTCTCTATAGATGATGTAGCTCATGTTGATAACCTAGGATTTAATCTCCTTAGTATTAATCAACTTTCCCGCAGAAAGTATAACGTCCTTTTCAGTGAAAATGGAAGTAAAATACTAAAAGACGACATAACCATAGCTAAAGGTGTTCTTAAGAATAATGTGTATGTCATGAAGTTGGATCAAACATCTAGAGACAAACTTTGTCTCACCTCATTAGATGAATCCTCAACTTTATGGCATAGACGTTTAGGACACGCAAATATGAGACTTATCCAAAACCTCTCCTCCAAAGATCTAGTTAGAAATCTACCCAAGTTGAAATACGACCAACACTTTTGTGATGCTTGCAAAATCGGTAAACAAGTTCATAGTAGCCATAAGGCTAAAAACATGGTGTCTACAACTAGGTGTCTAGAACTTTTACACATGGATTTGTTTGGTCCATCCGCTATTCAAAGTTATGGAGGCAACTTCTATACTTTGGTTATAGTAGATGATTACTCTAGATATACTTGGACAAAATTTTTGAAAAATAAAAATGAAGCATTTGATAAATTTGAAATCTTAAGTAAGAAAATTCAAAATCAATTAGGAACATGCATTATGTCTATTAGAACGGACCATGGTCGTGAATTTGACAATGAAATACAATTTGGAAATTTTTGTGATAAAAATGGAATAACCCATAACTTTTCGGCACCACGTACTCCTCAATCTAATGGAGTGGTAGAACGTAAAAACCGGACTCTTCAAGAAATGAGTAGAACAATGCTTAATGAACAAAATATTCCACAAAAGTTTTGGTGCAACGCGGTTGACACGTCAACCTACATTTTAAATCGTGTCTTAATTAGACCATTCTTAAATAAAACACCATATGAATTATACAAAGGTAAAAAGCCTACATTAGGATATTTTAGAGTGTTTGGAAGTAAATGTTTTATCCTAAACACCAAGGATTACCTTACAAAGTTTGACCCAAAGTCATATGAAGGTATATTTCTTGGATATTCTCAAACTAGCAAAGCATATATTGTATTAAACAAAGAAACCTTAAGAGTCGAGGAATCATTAAACGTAACATTTGATGAAAGTCCACCTCCCTCTAAGACATCACCTTTGGTAGATGATGACTTAGTTGAAAGTCAAGCTATGGAAAAACAAGAAGTCTTTGATAAAGACAAGGAAGATGAACTATTAAACAAAGAAATTGTAAATATCAAAGAATCTAAAAGTCATCCATTAGACGGTGTTATAGGAAATATTAACGAGAGGACACTAAGATCAAAAGTTCAAAATGAAAGTAACTTCTTTTGTTTCGTATCAACTATTGAACCTAAAAACATAAACGAAGCCATAAAAGACGAATCATGGGTAATAGCCATGCAAGAAGAATTAAACCAATTTATTAGAAGCGATGTATGGACATTAGTTCCTCAACCAAAAAATCAAACCATAATTGGAACAAAATGGGTCTTTCGAAATAAAATGGATGAAAATGGTATAGTATCTAGAAACAAAGCTAGGCTAGTAGCACAAGGGTATAACCAACAAGAAGGAATTGACTATGATGAAACATTTGCCCCGGTGGCTAGGCTCGAATCCATTAGAATTTTACTTGCATATGCATGCGCTCACGACTTTAAACTCTTTCAAATGGATGTCAAAAGTGCTTTCCTAAATGGTGTCATTAATGAAGAAGTTTATGTTGCTCAACCTCCGGGCTTCACCGACTTTGAAAAAGCTAATCATGTTTACAAACTTAAAAAAGCTTTATACGGACTTAAGCAAGCTCCAAAAGCATGGTATGATCGACTTAAGACCTTCCTTATTGACCATAAGTATACCATGAGATTAGTTGATAATACTCTCTTCACTAAGAAGAAAGGATCACATATTATCATAGTCCAAATCTATGTTGATGACATCATATTCGGATCAACTTGCCAAGAATTATGTAAAGATTTTTCAAAAATCATGCATGATGAGTTTGAAATGAGTATGATGGGAGAACTCAACTTCTTCTTAGGACTTCAAATAAAACAATTAGAAGATAGAATATTCTTTAACCAATTTAAATATATTAAAGACATGCTTAAGAAATTTGGTCTTGAAGATTCCAAACCAATTAAAACACCTATGTCCTCGGAAATAAAGTTAACCAAAGATGAGAAAAGTGAATCCGTAGATAACACAAAATATAGAGGTATGATCGGTAGTCTACTTTATCTCACGGCTAGTAGACCCGACATTATGTTTAGTGTTTGTCTATGTGCACGATTTCAAGAAGATCCTAAAATCATTCATCTCAAAGCCGTTAAAAGAATCTTTAGATATATTAAGGGCACTATACATTTAGGACTATGGTATCCTAAAGGAACGGGAATAGAAACCATAGTTTATACCGATTCGGATCATGCCGGTGACTATGTTGATAGAAAAAGCACAAGTGGTATTTGTACTTTTGTTGGACTTTGTCTTACCTCATGGTTCTCCAAGAAACAAACATCTCTCGCTCTATCAACAACTGAAGCCGAATACGTATCGGCCGGAAAAGCATGTCAACAAGCTCTTTGGAAGAAACAAGCCCTTGTGGACTACGGTATTCAACTCAACGACATCTCCATTCTTTGTGACAATAAAGGAGCCATCGACCTCAGTAAAAATCCAGTCCAACACTCACGAACTAAACATATTGAAATACGTCATCATTTCCTCCGTGACAACGTTCAAAAAGGGAACATCTCTATGGAAAAGGTATCCTCCGAAAACAACATTGCTGAAATCCTCACAAAACCTCTTAAACTAGAACCATTCAATCTTTTTAGACTTGGGCTAGGACTAATGGAACCTACACTATAATCTCAAACCTACACTATAATCTCTAACCTTAAACAAACAAACAAAATTTTTTGTGTTTTGTTCAGACGGAACCAAAACCNAAAAAGGGAACATCTCTATAGAAAAGGTATCCTCCGAAAACAACATTGTCGACATCCTCACAAAACCTCTTAAACGAGAACCATTCAATCTTCTTAGACTTGGGCTAGGACTAATTGAACCTACACTATAATCTCAAACCTACACTATAATCTTTAACCTTAAACAAACAAACAAAATTTTTTGTATTCTGTTCAGACGGAACCAAAACCATCAACGGACGGAACCAAAAATTTGGTTCCGTCCCATCCGTGGTGATCTGTACTGCAAAAATCATTTTATATTCAAAAGCAAACACCCCATATATCCTCCACACACTCTCATTCAGTCCCAATTTCGTCCAAGACATCCACACATACAAAAATTAGGGTTCTTCCTCTCCAAACAAGTGCTCATAACATCATTGTAAGTCTCTCTAATACATTTTTTTTCTCCTGATCTGTGTCTAGAAATTCTATTTATGCTCAAAACATAAAATTTGGGGTGATACATTAATGGAAGAATTTCATGTATAATAGTGATTGTAAAACTAAACTAATCATGTTCTCCATAGTTAGAAATTGCATCCTTATTAGCATACTTAACCATATAAACCACCCCATGTCAAATTTTTTTTCAAAAATAACTTCTCACAAGTAGGACAAATATTTTTTTGTCTCACATTGTAAATACAAAATCTAAAACGTTACATTTAAAACTCACTTGCATTATGTCTCTTAAATGCTAAAGGGAATACATAACTAATATGTGTTTTCGGGTACATTCAAACGTAGCTACATTGAATAAGGAGTGTTTGGGTTATCTCATATTTTTCTCAAAAACAAATGAAAATTACAAAAATCTCATGTTTTGAATGCATTAAAAGAGTCGAGATAACTACACCTCCACATTGTTAGCATATAGGCACACACTAGCACAATTATCATTTACTCAAACTAAAATGTGAAATTTGTGTTTCTAGGTCCAAACATGCCTCCTCTAACATTCTATGACCACAAAGACACCCTTAACTACCTACCCAAACACCATAGGACCAAAGGACTTACCGAAGCTCAAAAGAACATCTTTAAAGCACTAGAAAACGCTATGTCCATGAGGGTAGAACTATTGACCCATCCTTCCTAGAGGATACAACTATTCGCCAAGACCTTGCCGCCATAAACTTTGATTGCCTCCTCAACATTGATGAGCCAATATGTCCTAGATTTGTCCTAGAATTCTATGCCTCCATTACTCTTCACACCAATCATGAGGGTCTCATAAACCTAAGCTTTAGGATCAACCAAACTCAATTCAACATGCCTCTTGATCAATTTGCTCAAATTCTTGGTATCCCAAATAGAGGTACATGTGTCTACTCGGACAAGTGGTCCCTCTCCATTCTAGATGCTATGGGTGACCGTCCTTACCCCTACAACACTCCTCTAGTTGACAAGCAAACCATTAGAGATCATCTTTTTCGTCCTAGAATCTCGGGAGCTAGAACCAAACGTTCGGGTGTCGAAGGTGACTGTGACCCCTTTGGCATGGAACTTAATGAACTCAAAGACCCTTTTCTCAAATGGGAAGAAATTCTTAGGGCCAATGTGATTAGTTCTATAGGAAATCGTGACCACATCAATGCTTGCCTTTGCTACATGCTCTATAGCATTTCCACTCGCCAACCATTCAATTTGGCTTACTACATAGCCAAAAGGATGGCGGATATACCCGTGCATGGCAAACGTGCACTTCCCTATGGAATGCTTCTCACTCGCCTTTATAGGTCATTTGCTCCAATCCCTCGCAATCCCAAATGTTTTGTTCCCGACTACACCCTTGTGCCTCACATCTTTGTACCATTAAGTGACTATCGTGTAGCCAAGACTCAAGGAAAATGACATCATCCTCCCACCTCTTCATCATCCTCATCCATGAGTGAAGAAGATGGACTTCGCAACTCTAGGCTTCCTCCTCATGAATACCACCGACAACTACCAAGGATTGACAATGCTTCGGAGGAGTTCAAGCAAACAAAGGGAATGTTCAAATGCTTGGGAAGGTTCATGAGAAAGATCAAAAAGAAGCTTGACAAGAAGTGAGATGGCTAAAGGAGTGTTTGGCACAACCACCCTTGAACAATTATGTGCTATGGATTTATGTAATATTAGGATATTTTCTGTGTTTTAAACAATTCTTGTGTACTAACAATCATTTGCAGGTGGATAGCATTCTTATGCTATCAATTTTCCATCTTTCCACCCTTATAACGTGGAAATTTTAGCACTTGCATGATCATCAATGGTATGTGTGTTTTTCCTTTCAATTATGTTGTATTCTAACGTATTATGACATATTACATGTACCTTTATAACTTTTATGGAGTTAAAAACAAGTTTCAGCACTCAAATTTTTTCGTGCATAAACCCATACAGTAGGGTACGGCTACGGCGGAACCAAATCCATGGTTCCGTCCGTTGAACCAGTTGGTTCCGTGGTTTTTGAAACACGGATTACACGGAACCAAAATTTTGGTTCCGTCCAACATAAACGTTGGTTCCGTCTGAAGTTCAGCAGATTTTTAAAATTTTCGATTTCCCGCAAATTTTTATAACAACACACAAAACTCAAAGTTCTCTTTTAAAATCTGCAAACTTGATATCAATAAAACTTCTAAAACCAATAGGAAACTAATGCTAACTAGAAGCACTTAATCCTAGCTCCTAGATAATCCAATATGATGATTGAGGTGCATTTACTTCAAATCCAATGCATATCACTCAAGCTTCACCCATTGGGTTGACTTATTTGATATGACAACCATCTTTAACTCTTCCAAATGATTGATTTATGCATCATTTCTATGGCTAACCATCTAATCCAAACACAACTTTCCATAACCATTGATTTCTATAAATTAGTGCAACTAAGATCATGTAATCTCACATCTCTTCCATCACTTCTATCATCTTTAGCACTCAAATCTCAGCCACAATGACTAAGTCAAACACCTCAGCACCACAATCAAAACCACCAAAGAGAACCGCTAAGGGGGAGTATTGTCCAAGGGGAGCTACAATATAGTTCGGGCTACATCTCATTCCGCATTCGCTTCTCTTCTTTTTGTTTCGACAAAAAGGGGGAGAATATTAACAACTCTAGCAACTAGCACTAAAGGGTTTTTGTTACACAATGAGATTAACCAAAATTCTACATCTACTAAAATTGTTTAACAAACTTATACTTATTTCTTCAAAAACTTGTATCAAAATTGGTACATAAGACTAGTTGACTACAAATAAATAAAAGATTTATACTTTATTTTTCTTGATTGCTGAAATGTAAACTTATGATTTGTCATCAACAAAAAGGGGGAGATTGTTAATACAAATATCGTCCAAAACACGTTATTTATATTTTACGATCTTTGCCATAATTTGTTAACGACAAAATGTAATGTTCACTTTAGCAACAAAGTATAAATATAGTTAAAATCTTTTATACATATTGTCACAAGACCAATATTACACAAGTATAGCATTTGTAAGTTAACACTTGTGTTTTGCATTTGTTTGAAACAAAAATAGTAAGTTTATTACATCATGTATAGCATCATGATCCTTGGATGTTTGTATGATCCTTGGAAGATATGGTGAAGATATTGTTTAGATTGTCACTCAATGTATCTTGAGAAGATTTGGTAGTATCTTTGGAAGATATGTAAGAGAAACAAGAAGGATTGTGTGTCAGAGTTTGGCGGAACCAAACTCATACACAGACGGAACCAAAGGATTGGTTCCGTCCAATCCGTGGGCTGCTGAGGCAGTTTGCCTATAAATAGCAAGCCACACCAAGTTGTTTCTCATCACTTACAATCATACATTATCATACATACTCTCATTACTTACATCTAACATATTCATCTTTCATTTTGGTGAGATTCTTTTGTAGCAAGAAGATCACAAACTCATATCAAAGACATACAAGCATCAACGCAAAGTTGGAATACTTGTTTGTATAAATAGTGTGTGAACTTGTGTTGTTCATACTTTCATTGATTGTATCTATTCATTAGTGATCGGTTAGTATTTTAGTCCTCAAAATACATAGTGTGACGGGAGTGGTTGTGCCCTTGTAAAAGAACTCGACATTTAGCTTTGTGTCGGTAATAGTGTGTAAGCGACGTGTAAGGTTTCTCCACCGGTGAAAGGAGCTTGTTGACTAGTAAGAGTAACTCTCGAGTTGGATACTCGGGGCGTGGAGTAGGACAAGGAAAAAGAGTCCTTGTAGCCGAACCACGATAAACATTCGTGTTGTGGTTTGATAGTTTCTTTCTCATTACTTGCATATTACTT
The DNA here is from genome assembly GCA_014162995.1 of Artemisia annua. Classification (NCBI taxonomy): domain Eukaryota; kingdom Viridiplantae; phylum Streptophyta; class Magnoliopsida; order Asterales; family Asteraceae; genus Artemisia; species Artemisia annua. The sequence goes on from LBNU01021269.1 coordinate 30,742, forward strand.
GTTACTTGTTAGTATTGATTGTTGATTACACGTAAAGTTTTCAAAAGAAATTAAAACTAAAAACCGGTAAGCTATTCAACCCCCCTTCTAGTTTCCACAGGAACAACCAGTGAACCTAAAACCACTAAGAAGACAAGGTTTGCCCAAGAACAAGAATCTCAACCTGAAAAATTATCTACAGAGCAGATTGAAGACATGCTAATTGTAGATACTGATATTTTGTTCATGGAGCCACTTCAAGCAAGACACCCGGTTGCAGATTGGGAAATTCATGAAGATGAATTTGGTAAAGCTTGAAAGATTGTCAGAGTTGGTGGTGATACTGAGGTGTACAGGGATTTTGAATATCTTGTTAGGTCTTGTGACAGATCTGACTTAGACACACTGTGGAATCTGGTACAAACAAAGTTCAATGAAGAAGAGCCTGAGAGTGACAAAGCAAAGGAGTTATGGGTGCATTTCAGAAGACTTTATGAACCTGACCCAAGTGACAGATATTGGAGATTTGAATCTCACAACTTGAATACTCTGTGGAAGCATTACAGTTCAAGTGATATTCATCATGTATCTACATAAGCTGGTGTGGATGTCTTCATGCTTACAGAGAAGGAGTATCCATTAAGAGCTGGAGTTCTCATTGTCATGATTTCTTCAAAACTAAGGTGTGAAGAAATAACTCCTCATCTTCAAGATTTAGTGCAGAGAATTGTAGAGCAAAATTCAAGAGCCATAGAAAAGTTGAAAAGAAGATAAGGTGTTTGGAAGAATTCCCCCTCTCATCAAAGAAGATGGTTATTTGAAGAAACTTATTGATTTGCAGAGAAATCATAAGTTTAGGGGAGGATTGTCGGGAATAAACGGTTACCACTGCTGCATGGAAGAAGACCACTGCTGCAGATTACACTAGCAGTGGAAACTCCATTACAACTGCTAGTGCATATACTTCCCACTATTAGTGGATAACTGTTTTGTATTAGATAAGTATAGAAAAGATCTTGTAAATATCTTATTCGTTTAAATTTATACTTATCTTATAAAGGACTCCTTGTCCTATAAAAGGAGGTCCTAGGTTAAGGTTAGATACACGTATCATTGTGAAAGCTTCAAGGTGTAACCCTAGTGATAGTTAAGATCACTCGTATTATTAAGTATTAATAATATTGAAGCTGCAAAGTTTATTAATCCTTTGTATTCAATACTTACCACTGTTCTTTATCAATACAACATACAATACAATCTTCTAAGTGTTATCAAGTAAATTCCGTGTGCTTGTTAACATCACTCAAAGTATCTATCTAACACAAGGCGTGTGTTTAGTTCCTCACAGTGCCATATATGTAAAATTACACATATAAATATTTCTCCTAAGCTTCACGAATCTCAAGCCTTAACATCGGGTGATATCATAAAAGATATAATCACCTACACCACAGAGGATGTAGATGAGGGGAACCCTCATGAAGGAAGATGCTAGCTTCCCTAAAACTCGAATATAGCACACCTCCTTCCAACTGATCTAGTTGACAGAGGTGGGTTGCCATCTCCAATAGATCTATGAGCTAAATTCGCGCTCACTTGCAAGTGATTAAGGTTCGTGAGGGGAGGGACTTTTTAGCAGGGGTGTCAACTTAGGCAATATCAGGTGAATAATCGCAAACTAAAAATACTTGTGTTCGGTTTATCGCATGTATCTCCCCACGGGGTTTTAAAAACAATTTAAAAAGGTGGGACTATAAACTCATCTTAGTAGTGTAGATTTCGGTTAGTGCTCAAATGAAGAACAATGAATAGCAATGAATAGCTTCCGACTTGCGACCTTATATATATATATATATATATATATATATATATATATATATATATATATATATATATATATATATATATATATATATATATATATATATATATATATATATATATATATATATATATATATATATATATATATATATATATATATATATATATATATATATATATATATATATATATATATATATATATATTATATATATATATATATGTATATATATATATATATATATGTATATATATATATATATATGTATATATATATATATATATATATATATGTATATATATATATAAAGGACCAAAGGACTTACCAAAGCTCAAAAGAACATCTTTAAGGCACTAGAAAAACGCTATGTCCATAAGGGTAGAACTATTGACCCATCCTTCCTAAAGGACACAACTATTCGCCAAGACCTTGCCGCCATAAACTTTGATTGCCTCCTCAACATTGATGAGCCAATATGTCCTAGATTCATCCTAGAATTCTATGCCTCCATTACTCTTCACACCAATCATGAGGGTCTCATAAACCTAAGTTTTAGGATCAACCAAACTCAATTCAACATGCCTCTTGATCAATTTGCTCAAGTTCTTGGTATCCAAAATAGAGGTACATGTGTCTACTCGGACAAGTGGTCCATCTCCATTCTAGATGCTATGGGTGACCGTCCTTACCCCTACAACACTCCTTTAGTTGACAAGCAAATCATTAGAGATCATCTTTTTCGTCCTAGAACCTAGGGAACTAGAACCAAACGTTCGGGTGTCGAAGTTGACCGTGACCCCTTTGGCATGGAACTTAATGAACTCAAAGACCCTTTTCTCAATGGGAAGAAATTCTTAGGGCCAATGTGATTAGTTCTATAGGAAATCGTGACCACATCAATGCTTGCCTTTGCTACATGATCTATAGCATTTCCACTCGCCAACCATTCAATTTGGCTTACTACATAGCCAAAAGGATGGCGGATATACCCGTGCAAGGCAAAAGTGCACTTCCCTATGGAATGCTTCTCACTCGCCTTTATAGGTCATTTGCTCCAATCCCTCGCAATACCAAAGGTTTTGTTCCCGACTACACCCTTGTGCCTCACATCTTTGTACCATTAAGTGACTATCGTGTAGCCAAGACTCAAGGAAAACGGCCTCATCCTCCCACCTTTTCATCATCCTCATCCATGAGTGAAGAAGATGGACTTCCCAACTCTAGGCTTCCTCCTCATGAGTACCACCAACAACTACCAAGGATTGATAATGCTTCGGAGGAGTTCAAGCAAACAAAGGGAATGTTCAAATGCTTGGGAAGGTTCATGACAAAGATCAACAAGAAGCTTGACAAGAAGTGAGATGGCTAAAGGAGTGTTTGGCACAACCACCCTTGAACAATTATGTGTTATGGATTTATGTAATATTAGGATATTTTCTGTGTTTTAAACAATTCTTGTGTACTAACAATCATTTGCAGGTGGATAGCATTCTTATGCTATCAATTTTCCATCTTTCCACCCTTATAACGTGGAAATTTTAGCACTTGCATGATCATCAATGGTATGTTTGTTTTTCCTTTGAATTATGTTGTATTCTAACGTACTATGACATATTACATGTACCTTTATAACTTTCATGGAGTTAAAAACAAGTTTCGGCACTCAAATTTTTTCGTGCATAAACCCATCCAGTAGGGTACGGCTACGGCGGAACCAAATCCATGGTTCCGTCCGTTGAACCAGTTGGTTCCGTGATTTTTGAACCACAGATTACACGGAACCAAATTTTTGGTTCCGTCCAACGTTAGCGTTGGTTCCGTATGAAGTTCAGCAAATTTTTAAAATTTTCGATTTCCCGCAAATTTTTATAACAACACACAAAACTCAAAGTTTTCTTTTAAAAATCTGCAAACTTGATATCAACAAAACTTCTAAAACCAATAGGAAACTAATACTAACTAGAAGCACTTAATCCTAGCTCCTAGATAATCCAATATGATGATTGAGGTGCATTTACTTCCAATCCAATGCATATCACTCAAGCTTCACCCATTGGGTTGACTTATTTGATATGACAACCATCTTTAACACTTCCAAATGATTGATTTCCGCATCATTTCTATGGCTAACCATCTAATCCAAACACAACTTTCCATAACCATTGAGTTCTATAAATTAATACAACTAAGATCATGTAATCTCACATCTCTTCCATCACTTCTATCATCTTTAGCACTCAAATCTCAGCCACAATGCCTAAGTCAAACACCTCATCACCACCATCAAAACCACCAAAGAGAACCGCTAGAATAAGTGTCAAGCCTTGTTGCTTTGCCAAACTTGCATCATCCTCCTCCGATTCATCACCATTAACCATCTCATCTCCAATCCATGATGAAAACTTCCTAAGTCTTACAACACCTACACCTCCAACCAAAGTCAACATATCAACCACACCACCTCCGGCACCATATCCACTCTCCAAATCACCATCACCACCAAAGTCAGCCAAGTTAGAACCTATGGAACTTTTTGCAACTCCACCAACTTCACCTCATCCATTCTTGGAAACTCTAGATGACTTGCCGCCAAGATCAACCAATCCACCACCTCTTCCATCCTTTGGCTCCATTGAAAGACTAGCCAAACAACCCTCAAGTGAACCACAACAAGAAACTTATCAACCACAACCACTACTCTTTCATCCACAATTCAAAGATATTCATGGGCCACTCTATGGTGAACCTACTCATACCCAAAGTATCCCACCACCACCACCCACATCTCAATCTTTTTTCCCCACTTATGAGGAAATAGAGGAATCCTTGTGGAGTGATCCTCCAAACACTCAACCACCACATGAAGCCTTCACAACCAATCTCCTAAATGAAATGAGCAATGCTCTTTCATTCAAAAAGTTGATAGGAGCCCACATCAAAGAAACCATGCAACTACAAGAAGCTTTGTACTCTTCCTCCACCAACTTTCCACCACCAAACTTCCATCCACATCATGAAGCTCAACCAAGCAATCCACCACAACACAACTTTGGACCTCATGAGACTCAATCCAATAAACCACCACCAACAACAAATGAATTCAATCTTCCAAACTTTCCCCGCCATGAATGTGGCATGTGTGAGAGAACCGCTCACATAAGTGAACGGTGCCAAAAGGATATCCGTGAACTTCACAATGAAATGCGGTTCATTCTCAATCACATCCTAGAACGCTTGAACACCCTAACTCACCCGACACAACCATAGGAATAAGCTTCGTGTTCAACTTCAAAAATGTGGTGCATTGTCTTTAAATATTGTGTCTTGTATCTTATATATGTATTTCGTACTAACTCTTTGTTTTGTAGAAATTCAAAATCCATGCATTACTTGGCACCCCAATAAGGGGGAGTATTGCCCAAGGGGGAGCTACTATATAGCTCGGGCTACATCTCATTCCGCATTCGCTTCTCTTCTTTTTGTTTCGACAAAAAGGGGGAGAATATTAACATCTCTAGCAACTAGCACAAAAGGTTTTTATTTTTATTTTTTATTTTATTTATTTTTTTTTGTTACACAATGAGATTAACCAAAATTCAACATCTACTAAAATTGGTTAACAAACTTATACTCATTTCTTCAAAAATTTGTATCAAAATTTTGTATCTCAAAACTTGTCACTAAAAAGATACTAAAATGGTACATAAGACTAGTTGACTACAAATAAATAAAAGATTTATACTTTATTTTTCTTAGTTGCTAAAATGTAAACTTATGTTTTGTCATCAACAAAAAGGGGGAAATTGTTAATACAAATATCGTCCAAAAAACGTTATTTATATTTTACGATCTTTGCCATATTTTGTTAACGACAAAATGTAATGTTCACTTTAGCAACAAAGTATAAATATAGTTAAAATCTTTTATACATATTGTCACAAGACCAATATTACACAAGTATAGCATTTGTTAATTAACACTTGTGTTTTGCATTTGTTTGAAACATAAATAGTAAGTTTATTACATCATGTATAGCATCATGATCCTTGAATGTTTGTATGATCCTTGGAAGATATGGTGAAGATATTGTTTAGATTGTCACTCAATGTATCTAGAGAAGATTTGGTAATATATTTGGAAGTATGTAAGAGAAACAAGAAGGATTGTGTGTCAGAGTTTGGCGGAACCAAACTCATACACAGACGGAACCAAAGTATTGGTTTCGTCCAATCCGTGGGCTGCTGAGGCAGTTTGCCTATAAATAGCAAGCCACACCAAGTTGTTTCTCATCACTTACAATCATACATTATCATACATACTCTCATTACATACATCTAACATATTCATCTTTCATTTTGGTGAGATTCTTTTGTTGACATAAATAATGCGTAAAAACGTTATTTATATTTTTCGATATCTCTACGTTTTGACGATCACAAAATGTAAAATCATTAAACGTAAGATTACTACGTAAACAAGTATTAAGCTAGTTTATATTATTATATCCAACTTAATCACTTAAGGTATGAATAAACAAGTGCTTAATACATCTCATGATCAAAGGGGTATTTAATTAATTAATACAAAGTTTATTTAATTATATAAACATATTATATATTTTTGAAAAATAATTTTGGTAATAAAGAAAAATGTTTTAATCATACTAAATATATGAATTCAAATTTTTAACCAAAATCAGTTAGTTTTTCACCAAATAAACTTTCCCCACTAAAGACAAAAAAATCTGGCCGTTACAGCTGGGCGGCCCCCTTAATTATAAGGGGCGGCCCCCTTAATTTTAAGGGGGCCGGCCACAATTAAGGGGACCGGCCACGCTCCTGTGTCAGAAAATGTCAGAATTTTTCTCCTATAAATACCACCTTAATTCTGGTATTTTTCCTCACCTCTTGCACGAAAATTTTCAGATCTAAATCTCTCTAAACATCTTCCAAAACCCTTTGATCATTAGATTACTAATCCTTGTTTCAAGTGATTCAATCCCTCATCATCCACCATCATCCAAAGTGCAAGAGAAGAATACTCCTTCAACCTCAAGTTTAAGAAGTATTGTATATTGATTGTGTATATTGTGTATAGCTCTTGTGTAGTTGTGTTGTGAACATTATAAGTAGTTCTAGGAGTGTTAGTTGTGAATAGAAGTAGGGTAGTGGTGAAGATTAAGTAGTGAAGTAGTGAAGTAGTGAAGAAGTTGTGTTGTGAAGAAGTAGTGACGAAGTTGTGGTGTGCTCAAGTTGTGAAGAAGTCGTGGTGTGTTGTGAGATTGGTTCTAGCTACTATTAGGACCCGACATTTAGCTTTGTGTCGTTAAGCCGGTGTAAGCAAAAGTTGTGTAAGGTTTTCTCCGCCATAAGGGAGCTTGTTGACATAGTGAAGAAAACTCCCGAGTTAGGTGCTCGGGGAGTGGAGTAGGACGAAGAGGAGATTCGTAGCCGAACCACTATAAATCCTTTGTCTCACGGTGCCATCTTTCCAACTCTATCCTTTTACTTATTTACTTACTTTCACATTTGTCATATTATATACTTGTTGATATCGTTGCTTTAAATTATGCAAGTCTATTGGTGAAACATAAAGTTTGAATTGGTGTTTTGATAAACAAGGTTTTTGTAAATTAAAAGGACGTAAAACTATTCAACCCCCCCTTCTAGTTTTTCACAATTGGTATCAGAGCCACGTCAAACAAGATTTTTTAAAATATATTGTATTTTAAAACTTGAAAACGATCTATGGAATGAAAAAATATTTAGAAGGGAAAATTGTTTTTAGACCACCGTTTCTTGAAAATGAAAATTTTCTTACATGGAAAAATCAATTCGAAAGTTATTTAAAATCAATAGACTATGATCTTTGGCATGTCATTTCAATTGGTGATATTAAATCGATAAATACTACTTTTGAAAAACAAAATAACTTGGCTAAATTTATTATATACAAAGCTATTTCAAATGTTGAATATGAAAGAATATTTTTTTGTCAAACGGCAAATGACATGTGGAAAAGTCTTTCAAAATATCACCAAGAAGAATGTCAAGCCAAAGAAAAACTTTCAAATGACTTAGTAGCAAAAGAGAGTATAGTAGACAAATATTTAGTTGAAGTAAGTACAAGTGCTATGAGTTCAAATGTCTTATATGTAGGTAATGACGCCGAAAACAACATGAGCAAGGATGAACAAGAAGACTATGAAGAGATGTCAACCAAGAAGGAACTAAGTGACGATGAAGATGATGATTCTAGTTCCGAAAGTGAAGACGAAGAATATGCAAAGGCCGTCAAAGAATTTAAAAGACTCATTAAAAAGCGACAAAGAACACAAGATAAAAGGAAAACAACACGAAGAAAAAGAGTTGATGATGAAGACAAGAAGAACAAAGGGGAATGCTTAGTCGCTCAAGCATCTAATGAAATTTGTCTAGGAATAAATTTGGAGCCCGACGAATGGGTAAAGGATAGCGGGTGCTCAAGACACATGACGGGGAATCGCAAGCTATTCTCTACATACAAAGCCTACAATGGAGGTAATGTTATTTTTGGTAGTAATCGTCGTGGAAAAATCATAGGCAAAGGTACGATCTCTCAAGACTCCCTAACTATTGAAAATGTTGAGCATGTAGATAATTTAACATACAACTTGCTTAGTGTAGGACAAATATGTGACAATAAGTGTAGGGTTACCTTTACCGATAAAAATAGTGTAATTATTAAGGATGATAAAGTCATAGGAAGAGGAATTAGGAAAGGCGGTGTATATGTCATGAAACTAGGAGATAAATTGGAAGATAGGATATGCCTAGCGACCCTAGATGAAAACTCCACTTTGTAGCATAGGAGATTAGGTCATGCAAACATGCAACAAATCCAATCATTGGTATCTAAGTAACTAGTTAGAAACTTGCCTAGCCTTAAGTATAATCAACACTTTTGTGATGCATGTAAAATAGGAAAACAAGCACACGCTAGTCATAAAGCTAAGAATATAGTATCCACCACTAGATGCTTAGAACTACTTCATATGGACCTCTTCGGTCCATCCGCGGTGCGGAGCTACGGTGGCAATCGCTACACGTTAGTTATAGTAGATGACTATTCACGATACACGTGGACTAGATTTCTAAGCGATAAGACCGAAGCCTTTGAAAAATTTGAGACCTTTAGTAAAATGATACAAAATAAGCTAGGTTGCACTATAGTTTCAATTAGGACGGACCATGGTAGGGAATTTGATAACGAAGTACAATTCGGAAAATATTGTGACTTAAATGGAATATCTCACAACTTTTCCGCCCCACGAACACCTCAATCAAATGGAGTAGTAGAAAGGAAAAATAGGACCTTACAAGAAATGAGTAGAACTATGTTAAATGAGCAATCTATCCCACAAAAATTTTGGTGCCATGCCGTAGATACTTCAACATATATACTTAATAGGGTGTCCATTAGAAGAATACTAGGAAAAACTCCTTATGAGTTACTAAGAGGTAGAAAACCAAACATAGGCTACTTTAAGGTATTCGGAAGTAAATGCTTCATTCTCAACACTAAGGATTATCTCACTAAGTTCGACCCTAAGTCAAATGAAGGAATTTTTCTAGGATACTCACAAAATAGTAAAGCATATATAGTCTTAAATAAAGATACTATGAAAGTAGAAGAATCATTAAACGTAACCTTCGACGAAACTCCTCCACCACCTAGGACATTACCTTTAGAAGATGATGATGTTATAGAGGAAGATGCTATTGAGGTTAGTAAGACAAAGCCCATAGGAAATGATATTGAGGAAGAAAATTTAGAAGAAAACGAAGTTGTAAATATTAAGGAATCTAGGTCACACCCATTAGACAACATCATAGGTCACCTAAACCAACGAACACTTAGATCACAAGCACAAGACAAAAATAACTTCTTTTGTTTTGTGTCAACAATAGAGCCTAAGAACATAAATGAAGCCTTAAAGGATGAAAGTTGGATTATGGCTATGCAAGAAGAATTAAATCAATTCAAAACAAATGATGTTTGGGAATTAGTACCGAATCCTAGGAATGTGACTATAATAGGAACTAAGTGGGTATTTAGGAATAAACTAGATGAAAATGGAATAGTTACTAGGAACAAAGCTAGGTTAGTCGCCCAAGGTTATAATCAACAAGAAGGAATTGATTATGACGAAACCTATGCCCCCGTAGCTAGATTAGAATCCATTAGAATCCTTTTAGCTTATGCCTGCGCCCTAGACTTTAGGTTATACCAAATGGATGTGAAGAGTGCATTCCTTAACGGTTTTATCAATGAGGAGGTATATGTGGCACAACCTCCAGGATTCATTGACTTCGCAAAACCTGATTATGTTTATAAACTAAAGAAAGCTTTATATGGTCTTAAGCAAGCTCCAAAGGCTTGGTATGATAGACTAAAGGCATTCTTGGTTAAACATAATTATTCCATGGGAATGGTAGATAACACTCTCTTCACTAAAAGAAGTGACCCACATATTATCATTGTTCAAATATATGTCGATGACATTATATTTGGCTCAACTTGTCAAGAAATGTGTGATGAATTTGCCAAAATCATGCATGATGAGTTTGAGATGAGTATGATGGGAGAACTAAACTTCTTCTTAGGATTACAAATAAAACAACTAGAAGATGAAATATTCTTTAACCAATCTAAGTACATTAAGGAAATGCTTAAGAAATTTGGCCTAGAAGACTCTAAACCACTTAAGACACATATGTCTACGGAAAGTAAACTCACAAGAGATGAAGAGGGTGAGTCCGTAGATAATACTAAGTATAGAGGAATGATAGGAAGTCTACTATACTTAACGGCAAGTAGACCCGATATCATGTATAGTGTTTGCCTTTGCACTTGCTTTCAAGAGGATCCCAAAACCTCTCACCTATAAGCGGTTAAGCGTATCTTCCCATACATTAAAGGCACTATACACTTAGGGAGGGATCCGGCATAGAAACCATTGTCTATGCGGATTCGGATCATGCGGGAGACTACGTAGATAGAAAGAGCACTAGCGGTATTTGCACGTTTATGGGGTGTTGTTTAACATCTTGGTTTTCGAAGAAGCAAACCGCTCTTGCTATTTCTACCACCGAAGCCGAATACGTAAGCGCTGGAAAGGCATGTCAACAAGCACTATGGATGAAACAAGCTCTCGTAAACTATGGCATTAGGTTAGAAAATATCCCCATTATGTGCGATAATAAAGGAGCTATAGATTTAAGTACGAATCCCGTTCAACACTCTAGGACCAAACGCATAGAAATACGCCATCACCTTCTTAGGGATAACGTACAAAAATGAAACATCACTATAGAAAAGGTAGCCTCGGAAGATAACATTGCCGACATATTCACTAAGCCCCTTAAGTGTGAATCATTTAACCACTTGCGTTTAGGATTAGGAATGACGGAACAAATTGATTGAACTTTCTTGAAAAACCAAAAATTTCTGAAATTTCAAAATTCTGGACACTTTCAAGTGTCAGATGGGCGGACCCCTTAAATATATAAGGGCGGCCCCCTTAAAATTAAGGGGACCGGCCTCTATTTAAGGGGGCCGGCCATCTGATGGTGAAAGTTTCTGTGTTTTCGTTATTTTCCTCCAAAATCTGAGTCTAATATTCTGTTTTGCACAAAATCAAGAATTGAGATATTTTGTTTGCATAATTATACTTTTATTAAAACCTCAATTCCTTTCCAAAACATTCTCACAATTAGGAAAACTCATTGTTGAATAATGATAAAAACGTTTTTCTAAAATCATGCATAATAGTCTTACTCTCGTTGCCTATAAGTATATAATCTAATGTATACTTATATATAACATTTGGAAGTAAGCAAATTTAATTCAAGGAGACTAAAGACTATTTCTCAAGATCATTTGGTTTTATGAAGCAATCTTTACTCCACATTTGTTTCATTTAGGCACACACTAGAACAAATTCAAGAACTTCATAGTCATATTTGTTCCATCACTAGTTAGACACTATTAGGTGCCTTTACTCTAAGATTAGTTGCCTTAGTGTACATTTGTTGCTTAATTGATGATTTGCTTTAAATGCATGCTTGATTATATTCATACATTCTATATGCTTAATTGCTTATTAGCTTCATTTGCATGCTTAATTATGCTTAATTATGCTTATATGATTAATTGCTAGCATGTATGCTTTTCATGAAAATTAGACTATGAAAATACTTGCCTAGTTGCCTAAAGAGTTGGTCTTGCCCAAAACCAAACCATAAAACAAACACCTTTCTGAAAATACTTTGCCAAAAACCCAAACCAGGCAACCTGGAGCGTCAGATATGGGCGGCCCCCTTAAATCAAAGGGGCGGTCCCCTTAAAATTATGGGGACTGGCATCGAATTAAGGGGACCGGCCATCTGTAGCTCGAGGTTTCCTGTTTGCTTTCTGCTTTTCAGCCCATTTCACCCTATTTTGATTCCTCATCTTCCTGAATTCACAAACACCTTTTATCAACCAAATCCAAC
>LBNU01021269.1:43720-60922 GCA_014162995.1 Artemisia annua
TGGAGTAGGATGAAGAGGAGATTCGTAGCCGAACCACTATAAATCCTTTGTCTCACGGTGCCATCTTTCCAACTCTATCCTTTTACTTATTTACTTACTTTCACATTTGTCATATTATATACTTGTTGATATCGTTGCTTTTAATTGTGCAAGTCTATTGGTGAAACATAAAGTTTGAATTGGTGTTTTGATAAACAAGGTTTTTGTAAATTAAAAGGACGTAAAACTATTCAACCCCCCCTTCTAGTTTTCCACATCTTTTGTAGGGTTAATAGACAAAGAAGTTACTAAAGTTTAGGAAAATGTTCGCCTAAGTTACTATAGTTTAAAACATTACAAACAAGTTACTCAAGTTCACGGGTTTATCAACTCGGTTACTAAAATTTTAAAAATGTTACACTAGGGTTACTCCCAAGGTGGGCAACCGGTTAATAGCCAGTATCTCAGCCTGAAACATATTCAACCTCAAAAAAGATACTAAAGTTTGAGAAAAAATTCGTCTAAGTTACTAATGTTTCAAAACTGTCATCTAAGTTACCCAAGTTCACTTCTTTTTTTTTATTATTATTATTTTGGTTTTGTAATAACTATGATACAGAATAAAACAGAGTAAAATCCATGAATACCATTATAAACAAAGAAAATTTGCACGTTTTGCCCCTTTTGTTGCAGAATTATTTCAAATTTTTTGGTTTATATGTTTTCATCCTCTATTTATCTGTTTTATACGTTTCTGTATATTTTTGTACTTATTAAAATGTTTTTGTACGTTTTTGTATGTTTTTATATGTTTTTATACGTTTGTGTACGCTTTTATATGTTTTTGTACGCTTTTCTACGTTTTTATGCGTCATTTTACGTTTTTGTGCATTTTTCTACTTTTTATATGTTTTTTAACATATTGTACATTTTTATATGTTTTTATCTATTTTATCTGTTTTTATTAAGATAGTGCAGCCGCCTATTATCACAACAAACCCACTATCCCCCAGATTGAGGCATGAAGATCCTCATCTATAAGGGAATATAATCCAGAATTAGACATTAGTGAATGGGAATACAAACCCATTATCCGTTTTAACTATAGTAACTTAAGTGAACATTTCCCCAAACTTTAGTAACTTATGTGAATATTTTCTCAAACTTTAGTAACTTATTTGTCTATTAACCAAAAACATATCAGTGCCACATCCGAATTTAACCGGTAGTAATGGGTTAAAACTAAGACAGTAACTTATGTAACCGGTGGGAAAAAGTTGAGTAACTTGTTTGTAATGTTTTAAACTATAGTAACTTAGGTGAACATTTTCCCAAACTTTAGTAACTTATTTGTTTATTAACCCTATTTTGTAGCAAGAAGATCACAAACTCATATCAAAGACATACATTATCAACGCAAAGTTGGAATACTTGTTTGTATAAATAGTGTGTGAACTTGTGTTGTTCATACTTTCATTGATTGTATCCATTCATTAGTGATCGGTTAGTATTTTAGTCCTCAAAATACATAGTGTGACGGGAGTGGTTGTGCCCTTGTAAAAGAACTCGACATTTAGCTTTGTGTCGGTAATAGTGAGTAAGCAACGTGTAAGGTTTCTCCACCGGTGAAAGGAGCTTGTTGACTAGTAAGAGTAACTCTCGAGTTGGATACTCGGGGCGTGGAGTAGGACAAGGAAAAAGAGTCCTTGTAGCCGAACCACGATAAACATTCGTGTTGTGGTTTGATTGTTTCTTTCTCTTTACTTGCATATTACTTGTTACTTGTTAATATTGATTGTTTATTACACGTAAAGTTTTCAAAAGGAATTAAAACTAAAAACCGGTAAACTATTCAACCCCCCTTCTAGTTTTCACAATATATTTGTACAATGGGGGCAATGTACATCTCAAGTGGGGGGATGGGAGATAGAAATAGTTGATATTACGATTTTTGGTCAAAATATGTGCAAAATTCACCCAAGTTTAAAACTTTTTAGAGCACATAAATTTTTTCCATTGAAGATGAAGGTCGAGTTAATGCATCCTATTTGCCTAGTTTATGGAGATTATGAGGCACTACATTATATTTTATATGCATTAACTCGTGTATTGATGATATTGAAGACCCCTTGACTCTTGACCCTCGAATTTTGCTATGGTATTGAATGCGACTAGGGACGGGGCGATTGTGGACTTTAGGAATCTATTTGTTTCGTGTCTTTTTGTTTACACCTATTAAATGTTTTCCCATGTCTTTATCCTACCCTTATCATTCTTTACCTTTAGCTTATTTGATTTAAGGAATTGAGCAGTCATAGGTGTCTTGTTCATGGATTTGGGCAAGCATTTGTGGCTTTGTCGCCTTTTCTGGAATAATGGTATTGGTAGAGAAGTGATTTAACCCCGTAATCCTTATTGTTGTGTCAACTCATTTGCCTTTTGGAATAGCTGCATCTAAAGACTCTAGTGGTGGAGATTAGTATCTTTGCCAAGCCTATGATAGAATACTCGCCATGACTGAGCAGTTGAGTGATCACCCCAAAAATTAACACATAGATTAGTGAGAGAGAGTGTGATTTCAATTACCTTTTCGTGAGGTGCTCGGTTTGGAAATTTCTAGCTTAGGTAATTTTTAAACTCATATCTTCCAAAATCTCGGGAGATATCTTTTTAGAAATAATTTAAAAAGGTCTACTTGAGGACAAGTAGAATTCAAGTGAGGGGATATTTGATGACGTCAAATTTACCCATGATTTAAGTGTTAATTTCCCCCTAAATTGCTCATCTTTTCTATTCATATGAAGAATATATACTCTTATTTCTTCCTATTTTGGTTTCAGGGTAAAGATGAGTAAAAGAACGAACATACGCGGAAATGGAAGGACTTAAGAGCAAATACGTGGAAAATGCGGATTCTGCACTAACTACAGCGTAGAGGTTCATCCACCTACGCCGTAGCAAGGATTTACGAAGACTACGCTGTAGCTAGTCATAGGGCTACGGCGTAGATATGTTAACGAGAGTTCTACTAAGAAATTTGATTATCCACCGTTAGTCAGTAATGTGGGCGTAGCCACTCTTGAGGCTACGCCGTAGTAATTTTGTATGAAGGCTACGGCGTAACTTTCCATTTAGTTACGCCGTAGTTATTAACTTGGGCACAAAGTATTGAACAGCAAGTAATGTTTACTTCATGGCCTGAAGATAATGAGAGATTGAGTCCATGAGACTATTTTTATATGAAACTAGACTCAATTAACTTCGAAACGCCGAGTGGCACGTCCCGTGACGACTTACGGTTCAAAAGATATGATTTTTCGAAGATGACCAAAACACGGACGGAAGTTGCTACGCCGTAGCTCACAAAACAGCTACGCCGTAGCAATGAAAAAAGGCCAGAATGAGCCCAGAATGCGCTATGCCGTAGCTATAGTAGTGTTACGCCGTAGTTAGGCAATAACTACGCCGTAGCTGGTCCGAAACCTATAAATAGAGGCCGAATTCTGCATTATTGAGCATCCTTCTTCCTCCCTTTCAAAGGGGCGATTAAGGCACCATCTCTGGGCATCTTCCAGCAGCAACCAACCACTTCCAAAGGGAGAATTCACTTGCAATCATCATCATTATTAACCTTACATCAAGTAATTTGTATCAAACACTATGTTCAATTCAATTTATGTTTTATTCATTATTATTGGTATGATTTACTATATGTTTGGCTAATCACCTCTTGGTGTTAGCCTAGTTATGAAATTGTTATTGTTTTGATTTAGTTTTCTACGGATCTATTATCTATTGTTTGAATACATTCATGGCGAGTCTTGGGACACTCTAGTTCCTGTAGTGTTTAGCATTGGTTGTTCCCTAGAGACTTGTGGAATTAACCCTAGGAAGCAAGTCGCTAGGGATGTGACTTGGTGATAGTAATATCACCATACACGTGCGAATTAACCCTAGGACCACCTACCGATGCTATACGCTTAACGGAGTTAGAGAGGTGTAAGATCTGACCATGCCGCATCCGTTAGACTTGTCCATGTTAGTAGAGGCACTTAATGACTCTTACATTTTCGTACCGATGAACCCAAGGCTTTACAATAGTTTTGGATAGGACAAGGTGTAAGATAGACGTATGTGATTTAACCCTCTGATCCGAAATGAATTAAATCCCCAGACGATATGATAGGATGCACTTATAGAAAACTAGTCATAATGATAACAAGAGTAGTAATTAGGTTAGCACTATGTCTCTCTATTGATCTTTCTTCTATTTATTTACTTGTCTTGTTATTTACTTTTATTAGTTTAATTAATCTTTCAACTCAAAAACCCCTTTTAAACGTGACACGAAACTTAGATAATTTCCATACACTTAGCTCTTGGGACGACCTCGGCTTTACCATCTAGCTATACCTCATACGATCGGGTACACTGCCCGTTAGTGCATTAAGGTAGACCTTAGGTAAACGAGACTATTATAAATATTAAAACCTGGTCAGTAAAACCTGCATCAGTACCACAGTTAGACATCTAGTGAAACGTGATTAGAATTAGAGGATATTCTCGCATTAATAAGTCGACTGAGTGGATTTTCTTCTTAAGTATTCATTGCGCGTGATTTACTATTGGGCGAGAGCATGTCTGCAGATAACACTTGCCAAGGTTGTCACGTAAATAGCGGGCCTGATCAACACACTACTGAATTAGGAGAATACTTACGCATTACACTAATGAGGGTAGAAATAGAGGATATTCTCGCATTAATAAGTCGACTGAGTGGATTTTCTTCTTAAGTATTTATTGCGCGTGATTTACTATTGGGCGAGAGCATGTCTGCAGATAACACTTGCCAAGGTTGTCACGTAAATAGCGGGCCTGATCAACCCACTACTGAATTAGGAGAATACTTACGCATTACACTAATGAGGGTGCATGGCAATAAGTTAGAGAATTCAACTAGGGAGTAATGTATGATTAAGTGAGCATGTTTGTTTACCTATACGAGTTTCCACCAATTTACTTTTCTTGTTACTAGTTTAGATTTAGTTTATTTACTTTAATTATTAGGTTTAAAACCAAACTCTTCAAAACCCGAGATTTTACTTGCTTTCCTATGAAATATAAAGGACCAAAAATAATCTTCCCTCAACCCTTTGACTTAATTCGACGAATACTTCGAGTCTACCTCACTATTTTCCTAGATAACAATCAATTGCCCGTGTCTTNTATATGACATGTTATGTGAATCACTACGATATTTGTGATTAACCATTTGCCTAGGAACGATGCTTACACACGAACCTAGATAGTCTAAATTATCGCGAATATATTTTTAAACGTTTATATTTATTAATATACGTTTCGTTTAATTACCGTATACAATTTATATGTTTCCCGAACCTACGAAATTCCTCGAGACTATCCACTAATATTATTGGACCGTAACCCGACCCATGAAACTTGCTAATTGGGCCTACGTGACCCAATGGGCCACGCATAAACCCAACAGCAAACCAAACGGGCTCCTCTTATTTTCTTTCTTTTTCTTTTGCTGGGCCGAACACAAAAACCAGCCCAAACGCCACCCTTTGTTATTTCTTTTCTTTTGTTTCTCGTTCGCGACACCCCTACAAACACCCTCATTATTTTTCGTTTTCGACACATAACCTATGAACATCTTCACACATCTCGAATCACCACCAAGCAAACATTTAAGAACAACAAACCTTGTTCATTGAATCATTCGTTTACTACTTAAATTTTAGCCAAAGTGAAACCACCAAGTCGTTTATACAAAATAACTAAAAACGTGTCCTAACATTCCCTAGCACCTCCCATGTCCCCCAATCACCATAAAACTAACACTATGATGTCAGGAATGTATAGTAGATACACTTACACATTCTCTTGCTTGTTTCCATTTGATTGGACAAGTAAGTGGTGCCACACAATAGGAACGAGCCAACACATGCATTATGAACTCCTTGTGCTTATCAACTTCTCACAAACTCCCTATATAAAGATCCCATGCATCCTCAGTCCATTTCACAAACATAAACGTACCAAATAAATCTTACGTGAAGAATACAAAGCCAAGTTTGGGACGAGAAGATTGCCTAACGTACGAAGCATCCAAGTGAACCAAGGTGGAACCAAGAAGCTTATTTCGAACCTTGCTAGGAGTGAACCATCGTACCATTGATCCTTTGCTCTAACTCGAACCCTACGTGAAATTTACTCCACCCTTTTGAGGTAAGATGAGCACATTCGAGATCCATGATCACACATTTCCTTTCATTATTGATTTTGCAACGTTTACTTTACTTAATTATATCATATATATATAACATAAGTATATATTAATTCGACATTTTAATTGTCTAATATACTAACAAATGGAAGGACAAAATTCGAACGTAATATTAACATGAGACTATTTATTCCGACACGTTTAGAAGGTCACTTGACCCATTCGTATAATGAAAAAGACTTAGAATTATTCTAAGTCTTAAACAGTTTTGATAAATGAATTCTTGTCAAACACTTTGGTCACTGCGTTAAACTAAATTAGACACATGACCATATTGTTTTTATGACTTGACCTCGTTAATAGCTTGGTAAACAATTGGGAAATACTTTTGTTCGAACCTATAGAGCTTGACTATAAGCGATTGGCTCGACCCCTTTTTGAATCGCGCCGAGACTAGTTATTTTGAAACTATATTAACGTTTTGGAACTGTATCATAGAGCCCAATCAAGCTTTGGTATAAGCTGGTCCTATACGAGCTCTACTCTAAATATCTTTTATAGCTCCTAAAATTGAGCCCAAGTCCAGGCCCAAAATGTTACATAAGCCCATCTGGATCGTTAATCAACTAATGGGCCCCCTTAAGTTTTGGCTCGTTAAGGCCCAATTAGTGAAATAAGTGGTTTTTAATGAATAAGCTGTTAAATAAGCTAATTCTAGTAGCCCTGAGCTTAATTAGAAAATAAGAAATCGTTAAACCCTTTTAATTTGGTACACTTTTCTTGGACTTAAATTTGCAAAAATTTTTATAAAACGTAGGGACCTAAAGTGATAAAATTTGGCCAACTTTGGGTCACGCAAACTATCAATTTTTTTTTATTTCCTGGAAATTTGAATTCTAAAAATGTAAATATTGAAACTTTTGAGTATTAAGGTGTAAATGTGATACTCTTTTTGGATCTAAAATGTAATAATATTAAATTTTGGACTAACGGTGTACCAAACATATAATCGTTAAGTTAATAGTGTCAAATTGGTAAAACTTAAAAGACTTCTATAAAACTACTTAAATCTTATAAAAATAATATTTAAGACATGTAACCATATATAAACACAAAACTTATAAAAACATAAACATATATATACTATACTATATATATCCTACGTTATACCCTCTTCGTAATAACGATACGCATTATTTATTTCTTTTAAAACAATGCATTTATTTTATTTCCATTGTAAATAGCTAATCTTTAGTATTTAGAGCATCGATAATTTTACTTACCCAACGTTATAATAAATATATAACTTTGTTTTTGAACATTAGGCAATTTAAACAAAACACCGAGAATTCGTTCTCGTAACTAAATAACTAGTATTCGCGATACAACCAGACCTTAGACTACAAACTGAAACTTGCATTATCTTTTAGGTTTTGTTGTTGAAGCCGTTGCTAGCAATCAGTTGGTGATTACAAATACTACCTAGCATCTTACGCGTACCTACTAGGGTGAAGTTCATAGCCCACTTTTAACTTTTTGCCCGTGGGGGGGGTAGCATGCTTAAACTCGAAACACAGTCTTCTTATACGGGTTATTGACAATACCGTCAGGCAATGTATATTTTGCTTAAGTGTACCTATTTGCCAAAAGTCCCCTCGATCATGAACCTTATACACTTTGAGAGGTGGAGTAAATAATTGAGATAGTACTATTAGGGACTGACATCCCCCGTTTGTTGTTGGGAGAAACCACAGGCCATTTATTGGTTTCTCTATAATAGGGTTATCGGCAATATCCTATCTTTGAGGGGTCCTACTATTACCGTCATATTGAATTATGATTGGCTGTTAACTCGTTGAGTGTCATGGAGCTTAAGGCAATAACTGGAACTATTGATTTTAAAGCTTTATTATTGCATGAGATTGCAATCATTCTTATTGTGATTCACAACTATTAAACTTAAACCTGCTAGAATATCACTCAACATTATGTTTCGACTTTAGCATGTTTTATCTCCAGGTAACTAACAAGGACGGAACTTGAAGGCACGGAGTGGCGCATATAAACTGGCACGGCTTAAATAATTTTTGGATTACTTTCAATTAAACTTGTTGTTTAAATAATGAAACATCTCATGTCTTGAATATTTGATATTTTCAATAAAACTAAACTTAATACGTCACTTTGTGTCATTTTCTATAATTGTGCCAAGGATCCTCGAAGTAATACCCAAAAGTCTTCCGCTATCGTTATTAAGTCTTCCGCTGTTATTGACAACTTTTGGGGGTGTTACAACAACGGTTAGGTACTCTACCTAGGAGGATTGTAAAACTTCTTGTATTTACAATTATCCGCATCAATATTAAAATGACCATAACAACTGAATCTTAAACTGGCTCAAATTAGGAAACATACCAAAAACTAATAAGGAGTATATATCTAAAACAAAATTTACAAAACAAACCCTAATGTTTAAGTCACTTCCTAATAATCTCCACCATGACTTGAACTTCTCCACATGTACCAAACCAAATTCAAAATTACAATTCCAAAATGCTAGAGATACTAGCCTAATTAAAAACGAACGGTTGATTCACAAAAACAATCCGAAACAAAATCGATCCCAAGCAAATTTTGATGACTTCAAAATGAACAATCAAACATCAACCAACAAATTTAAAACGGTCAACCAAACAAACAAATCGGTTCAAACAATCATCAACAAAGACAATCAAATTCAGAAAATCAATATAAAAATCCGACAAATGAAGATGCAAAATTTTCAAACCGACAAATTCCAAACGACCTAATAATAATCAATTCTTCAAACACCAATTCGATCTTCAGATTCCAAATACCAATTTTAAATTCTACTGACCCACTTATTTAATAAGGATTATGGTCCAAATTCAAAATCAAATACAAATACCCAAATAACCTAATCGTAGGTTATTCTTCAAACCAACTGTCACTCAGAAACCCAAACTAATCGATCAAAATCTAAAATCCTTAGTTAACACAAAATATTTTCCAAACTTATTACAAATCCTTAGTTAAATAAAATATTTTCCAAACTAATTCCAAATCAATAAATTTAAAAATATTAAACCAAGCAAATTCTAAAGGCCCAATCTTATTGAATTCTAAAGGCCCAATAAGTTCTTCTTTCAATAATATTTTCCCATTAACCTCCTTTCTCTAGCGAAACTTGCGACAAAAAAAATAATAAATAATACCCTAACCTAAAATCAATCGATCCTGCAAATTCAAAAGATTCTTGAACGTTAATTTGTATTTGATTACACATATCTTGTCTATTGTTAAGGTTCTTAACTCATTGGCTCGTTTTACATTTAGTTTAAACGATTAGGGTTTCGCCAATTTCCAGGTGTTTTTCCCGAACAAGTTTAGGTTTTAATTTGAGCGTTGGTCTCTTGTGTTGTACTATTCTCGTATCCTAATTAGTTTTATAATTATCTGTTTGAAGTAAGAGACTGCTGGTGCTTCAAGTTTTCTGTGCAGTTTTGGACTGGATTTAACAGCGTTGTGTGAAAGTATGTAAAAGGTTTTACCATGAAGAGTGGGTTCTAGGATTCGGGAGGGAGAGGGGAAAAGAAAATGAAAAAAGAGGATCATTTGGGTGATCATGAAATGGGCAATGGTACCAAGAACTTCGATATGGATACTAGTTTCCCAAAACTGAGTGAACTGGTGTCAAAGGTACGTAATATTGATGGAAAATAGTTGGGACCTGACGAAAAACCACTTAAACCTAGAAGTCTGACTCGAGTGAACCTACTGGGTATTGATCATGTCGAGGTTGAAAAATTCGTGTGTGGGAGGCAATGGGGAGCCTTTTGCTGATGTTACTCCTGTGACAAATGGGCAAATTTGTAATCAAACTGTATGGCAAATGTTGAGCCTGTTAATAATATCGTCACACAAGACCAAAGTGGGAAGGAATTACCAAAGGAATTTGCTAGTTTTACTCAAGTCTTTGTTGAAAGTTGTAACCCAAGTATTCCTGAACAACAAGTTGTAGACAATGTCGACCCAAACAAAACGACTACAAGCAGCATCGGTATTGATTATGCGAATGATCAGGTTACTAAAAATACTTGTGAAAGCTTTAATGAGGCCATGAATGCAAATACTTCGCAGCCTATTGGTTGTTACTAATGACACGTCTAAGGAACATTCGACTATTACGGCATATAATAGTTTTGAAGAGACTTTGCATAATGCTGCTACAACTAATACCTTTACTGAAGAAATCTGTAACACCCCCAAAATTCGGGTCTAGCGGAAGCATACATGCATTGGGGTGCTACTAAATTGGTATCATAACACAAGGCGCAAAGAATGGTTTTTATTTCATTAATATAAAATAAAAGTTGTCATGTAAGACATAAAGTTTACATGATATAAAAATAGTGCGGAAATAGGCCCATAAAATAATTGAAGTAGTCCCAAATGTTCATCAGAGTCGCCTATGACCATGCCCTTTGCCAAGCGCCTTCAATTAGTGAGCTAACGCCTTAAACCTGAGAATACACGCTAAAGGTCAGCTTACGCTGGTGAGTTCATAGAGTTTAAGTTACAAAAACAGTTTGGGACCTGAAAAGTTTTAGTGCTATGTGTGACCAGGGAGGCGTAGACATACATTCCATACTTTCACAATTCCATATCAATTACTATCATACTCATACTAGTTTACCACCTTTCGCGAAGGCGGAGGGTCAGGTGCGAGCGGGCCACATCTCGACGGTACACTAGCCAGGAACACTAACAGTAAGGAACCACCCATTACTGCCCCGAACTAGGCCGTAAGTAGAGTTTATTCCAAAGTAGGGTATCGCCCTAGCTTTAGGTCAACATCTACTATTGTCTACCCTTAACTAGTCCACACATGTAGCAAAACAATTTGCAGTAGCAGGTCCAAGTAAAACAGTTTGAGCTAGAAAGCTCTCATATAAACAGGCAAGCACATAATGCCTTCAAATACTTAATTCAAATACTTCGATAAATTACTCAATCAATCATCAATCAATCAATCAATCAATCATTCAATCATTCAAACTTAATCAAATCGTTCACGTACTCAAGTAAGCAATCATTGCATTTAGTAAAAGAGCATGTATTCTCCCCCAAAATAGTTATGAAAACTTATTTAAAAGAAGGGGGCTATGAACTCACCTTAGCCACAGCAATGCAAGAATCACGACCGACACAACTTGGCATCAAGAGTAAATCACAACAATATCCCAAAGATTGGTACGAAACCGACGAAGTCTTCTATAAGCAAGGCTTATCCCAATACGAACTCCTCAGCGACGAACCAAATCTCCATAAGATAATTACTCCCATGTATTACCCAATCTTACGTCGTCAACTCATTCGTTATCCGTTCAATAGTGTTTGTGTTTGCGTTTGGTATCATTGTGTGTGTGTGTGGTGAGAACACGACATATACTCAAGTGAACTCACGCCAATACTTAAACAAGCGAAGCCAACAAGAATCGAGACAAGACTCGAGAATACTCACACCAAGAGGTGAAAAATGTTCGACTTTAATCAAAACGAGTCAAAACTCAATACGAAACATCCGGGTCGAACTACATCATCCATCCAAAACAATCATACTTAAATGGTCTACTAGGTCAACCTTATGGTCAAAGTCAAACCTCAAGTAACCAAGACTTAACACGAGAAATCGTACGAATTATTGGATACTTATCGTATTTGCTAATACAATAGTCCAACAATTCCATCAATGTACTTGTTAATTCATAGTTACTCATACTTAGTAAAGTCATGGTAAGTCGTAGGATGGGTCACCTATTAATATTCTCCCTCGACACGCTCGTTGTATACTAATTTAATTTAACAATTCAACTAGTTCGTTAATCGTGTCAAGTGATAATATTAATACCAACCAATCCGTAACTCGACACTAACCAAATACATATCTCAATATCTCCTTAAGGGTAAGTCTCGATAAACGTACCCTCGAAACGATTAATAACTCGTCCATATTCAACACCGTTTAATTTATTATATCCGTAAGATATTAAATAACGTTCTTTTTGTTATTTAACGTTTTCTTAGAAATATAAATTAACGTCTTAACGTCCCTTAATATTTCTTAATAAGAAAACATTATATAACATATTTACCATCATTTAATATTATCGTTAACTTATAAATATTAAGTAACAATCTTAAATCGTTAGTTAATATTTAAAGTCAACTATTATATAAGTGTATCATTAATCGTCTCATTATAATTATATTCTTCGAGTTATTTCACGATTCGAGTCTACTTTCATCACGGGTCAAAATGTCAACATCTAAAAATAATAATCATGTCTACTTGGCTTGTCGGGATCACACAAGACTAGGGAGTCTAGGTGACACCCGACACGGCTCAATCCTACACAAACATAAACTTATATGACCAAAACCAAACCGGTATCCACAATCCACAACCAATGACTTGCCAAGACCCTAAAGGTCTCGGCTCCCTAGCTCTCGACAACAACGAGACCATCAACAGGAAACAACAACACGGATAGTAACAACAACACAATCGACAACATCAAGAATCCAACACCAACAACTCGGTGACCCAAATCCACATCCGAACCCAACTCTCAACTACAATAACACATTCAAATCCATCTCCCAACTATCCTAATCTCTCGGCTAAACCATAACACATCCAGATCCAACTCTCGGCAGGAACACAACACAACCAAATCTAAACCTAGACTAATCCTAATCTATACCCATATCCAAAATCCACATCGAGACCAAGACAACAACAATAACACGAAACCAATCTATGTCGTGAGTCTAAAACTCACGACATCACTCTCGTACACAACCAAATGACACACGGCCGTGAGTCTAGGACTCACGTCTATACTCTCGTAAACCCAAACAACACAAACACAAGACACACTTGATACCAAACTCGTTTTCATGCTCATTTTAATTGTTATCTTTTCGTTATTATAGGTGAACCCTCGAAACCCGTGGGTTGTGGGTCAAACCGAGGCACGAATGACCACCAAACACTCGAGATAAACCCACCTTCGTCTTTGGTTATCAAGAAACACGAAAGAAGTGGAAAGGTGGTGATGATTCGAGATGAAAACTCGAACAAAAGTGGTGTTATGGGTGTTTATACGGCGCGTGTGATAGCTCAAAAGAAAGAGGGTGAAAAGATATGAAGAATGGTGGTGGCGGTGTGTGGTGACGCTCGGCGGTGGAGGTGTGGTGGCCGGAAACGTGGCCGGAAAATATAGAGAGATGGGGTGGTGAGGGTGTCGGCTGGGAAAAGAGAGAGAAAGGGGAAAAATAATGAAACCCTAAAAATTTTATAAGTGTTGTATTTATAGGGTGAGTGGAGTGAATGGGGACTCCTAGCAAACCCTATCGCTCCCTCGGGGACCAATATTGCCAACTTTCTTATATTTTTAACGAACCGAGAACCGGGCCAATAAACCGTGTTATAATTATTTCTCGAACACCCGAAAGTATTTCCATATAGTTTAGTTACGTTTTTACATAAACGTTGATTATAAATACTCATATCTTTAATTCTCGTCATCCGACATAAATAATATTCGTGCTTTATTCGTTTCGAGTCAAATCTCGCGTGAAATATTCAAGACCACATATCAATGACTTACGGATTGCAGATAGGCTTATATATCGAGCAGGATATCAAAATCCGAAATTTGCGGGTTGTCACAGTCCCACCTCCTTAGAAGAATCGTGTCCTCACGATTCAATTCCAGTTACTCATCAGGTTCTGAAAGAAACAAGCACGTACGCACGAGGATTCATCTTCACGTTCACTACGCGAGTTTAGGATCCTTTAGCGAGTTTCGACGAACTCTATCGATAGGAATGCGACTAAATGAAAGTCGTCAAATTCCAAGGTTCAAGGTTCCAATAGATCAACAAGGTTCGAACATTACGATATTAAAATTTCTCCAAGAGGAACAACAACGGCCTCAATGGCAAGTCATCACTTAGATTGTAGACATAAGAATGTCGTGAATGCTGCTGAGTTCTGACGATAGCTCAGACGTGTGAGCTACCAATCTGACTCTAGCAAGAATCTGAAAGGATCGATACGACAAGAATTCATAAAGTTTACGTCATCAGGGTTTCTAATCATCCACGAGTAGCGTACATCTCCGTTCCGCCTTCGAACGATCTTCTTGATAGATTTACGTACAAATTCAAGGTCAGAAAGTTGGGTATCTCCATCTTTATCCAACAAGTCGGCGATCGGCACTCGTGACCATAGAGGATCTTTTGCAGTGCCATTGGAAAACCGAAATAGTAGGTAAGAGAGAAATTGACCAACAGGAGGTGAACGGATTAAGTAGGATTTACCAATAGATACTCAGGTAGAGGTCGGGATTCGTTTCCCGAGGTCTAGCTTACGATATAGCAGTAAAATAAAATCGACAAAAGGATTTGTGAAACGGCTCATAGGATAATAGGAAAACAACCCATTGTTTAAAAATTACAGGAAAGTCAATTCTCAATTTTCATCTTGATTTCATAATCTTGCCGCAAGGCAGTAAAATGTTAAATGAAATCGTCTAATCAAGCTATTCGCAAAATAACGTACAAGGTATCAAGGAAACATTTCACCATTTATAAAACGATAGTTAGATCAAAATTTTGATATTTAGGATAGTAGCAAGGTTGCATTCAGATCCATAGCATGACAAAAATATTTTATAAAATCGTCTTGTGAGACAATTTCGTAAAATGGTTTGTGAGATAACAAGAAAAACAGTTATCCTTTATCAAGTAGTGGAAAAATCAAAATTTTGATTTTTGCGAAATAGCAGTAAAACATCTTGTAATATGGCAACATTTTGTAAATTACTTTTCAAGGCAGTTTCACTATCCAATAAGAGAGGGAGCAAAGATAAAGAATATTTCCGAGGGACGAGTGAATGAAATAGGCGGTTGTCCCAAGGATCGTGATTCAAGTTACCTCTCAAAATCTTAAGAATTCTGTTACGCACGAAATCCTTTCGGATTGGGAGATTTAACAAGTTCAAAGTACAACTCGGTAATAGGATGTCGATTGCTACAAGCAATCGGTTAGAGTCGATTGACTCGGCACGATACGTACGTTAGAGGTGGAAAGTACAACCTCAATTGAACATCGTCGCTAAAACAGCATCGATTGAGAAAAAAAAAATGAATATCCTCAACTAAGAAATGAATAACGTCGATTAAGTTAACGAACATCATCGATTAAGGAAGTGAACGTCATCGATTTAGAAAATAAACATCCTTGGTTAAGAAAATCATCACTTGGGTAGCTTACTTCGATGGAATAAACTTTCCCATCCTCGAGCAAAATCACCAAAACCTTAAACCTCGTAACAACTTGATTTTTAGCTTAATCTCGCAACTCATCAAACGAGAACTGTCACGAGATTCGACCGTGTAACAAGTTGTTAGGAATTAAGAATTTAACGTCGTCGATGATTTGGCTCAATTCAAGAATTGTTCAGAATAACGAATAGATACCTACGGTTAAAATTCAATATCCATCATACGGTTCCGAGCACAAGCTTAGAGTAGAGGGGACTGTGACTAGATCGCAGAATGATACGAGGCTAAATGTCAAATCACAATTCGAAACGAAATCGAAGATCACAAAATACCATGATCCAAATTCGAAATCTAGAACGTACTCAAATCAATTCCATCAATATCCGAAAGTCACGTCGAGCCATAGTCGAAGTTCAATCAAAATATACTCAAAATTAAATTCAGACGTATCCAAAGTTAAATCCAACGTAGTCGGAATCAGATCCATAACGATCAAAACCGAATTCAAAATATCGAAAGTCCACTTCGGACGAAATCCGGAAATCAATTCAATTACGAAGCTCAAAATCGAATTCAAACGATAATCTAAACCAAAATCCAGAAATTCAAATAAAATCGACGAGGCTCATGACGATAAGCAACTCGGATTCTAATGATGCCAATAGGGTCTAGCCGACCCAAGGCGAAAATACGCTCGATGGCGACAAACAGGAATTCCACGTAAACGAAGACGTTTAGTGGTGTTAGAAGTATTACGATTCATACGGTGTTGCGATGCCAATGTGTCGTGTGCAAATGCAGGCTTAGGTGTTGAGTTCAATACTTGTGTGTGCACGCAACTTATCATTCCTAAAGGCAAACTCTAACCCGAACATAATGATGTTGTAACTATCCTCGGTATCACAAAATTCACCTCTGAGCCAGACATAGGTGATCAGGCCATGTCCAACTGTCCCTGCTTGAATGTAGGTGATCAGGCTACACTCAGCCGAGGTTCAATGAATTTTGAAACACTCAGCCTAGTCACGCTAGTAATATGTCCTTTATCCCAAATCATTCCAAATACTACTACTAGTGCGCAAAAATCAGCAATCGATAATGAGATTACGCAAGGAAATAGCGTAACTCAGTGATAGATGCGGTACTTGCATAAGCATGTAGAGATGCTCATGGCGAATAGTTAAGATAGGCGGATATGAATGAAATATCCGAAAGAAAGGCACACACTATATCGATTATATCCTCATTCTCGTCAATCATATCATACTCAATTCATCACATACATCAACAAATATCTCATCAAGTGTATTCTCAGTTATCTAATCAACTACATCCTCAAGAAAATATTACGCGAGGCATCAGCTTGGCAGGCAGGCACTTAGCGGTCATAGGTTTTCATTTTCACAAAAGTGGTTATAGTTTGGGTTTTAAAATGCCCAATTCTCTATAAACCTAGGCTCTGATACCATCTGTAACACCCCCAAAATTCGGGTCTAGCGGAAGCATACATGCATTGGGGTGCTACTAAATTGGTATCATAACACAAGGCGCAAAGAATGGTTTTTATTTCATTAATATAAAATAAAAGTTGTCAT
>LBNU01021271.1:2430-14300 GCA_014162995.1 Artemisia annua
GCGCGGGTTTGAAGCGTCCCGGGTCAACCCGGTTTGTATTTTAATTGGTTGTACAATGTGAATAAATCATTGTACTTTTAAGTAATGGGGTGTTTTAATAAGAGTATTAATTACATTTCACTTTTCTCTCTCATTTGACTATTGTTGAAAACTCAACATTTCACTTTTACCATTTTTCCATTATAGATAGTATAGACTAGACGAGTACCCGTGCATAGCAACGGTTTCTAGCGGCAGATAATTAACGATTTGTGATATTGTGGTGAGTGTTTTGTGTAACGTTCAATTTATCAAGTGTTTTGTGTAGCGTTTAATTTTTAGGGTTTAGAGTCAGAATTTTCCCGCCACTTTGAAAGTGTTTGAAATATAAAAGATGTATTATTCATGGTAGTATAGATAGACATTCATTGTTCAAAAAGTTGTATCCACTGACGGAGCCAGTAGGGGGGCTGGAGGGTGCTCGGCCACCCCCAACCGCCCAACTATCCCACCTTGGAGCTTGGATAATAGCCTACGCAGATGGTGTTTTGGATCGGTTTTATGTAACGAAGATGTTGATTTGATGATAAAAAGGTCCCGTAAACAGGTTTAGCGATTTTTAAAAATAGGTTTTTGTCGGCAAAAGATGTTTCAGTGATGGGTGGCCGGATGATACAAGAAAGATGAAGATGAAGATTTACTATTATTTGTGATTGGGTAAAATAGTTATTCTTTTGTCCTTTTTGTCTGATTAGTCACGTGATAGGTGACATAGGGAGTTGAAAATTTCGTTTCCTACTATATTTACATTTTATCACTTTTTCTGTTTTAGTAATTCTTTTTTGTTTTAATAAAAATGTATGGGTCATAAACTATAAACCTTGCCATAACTTCTTACTCGTATATATTAGCCAAACTTTATGTGTTTCAAATAGACCATAGCATAGTTGTATATCTTTCGAACACTTATTTAAGTAAAAACCAAAATTGATCTCATCGAGATCTTTTTTCTCGTAAAATCAAGCGTGGTTACAAAACCCCTTGTTTGACTTTAGTGTACGCGGATAATTTTGACATCATCCAAATGTTATCGAGTCTCAATGCGGTTTTGTTTACATTTCAAGCATAAAAACAGTGTGTTGTGGTTACAACATTTAGCCGGGGCATTTTTCGATCATCCTAGTCAGGCCAACGAAACTCAAGATCGGACATGAGCCTAAATTCTAGTGGCCCATATCTAATAAACAACGACGCTTTTATCTTCTTCAATTCCCATTTTCACTACCATTTATGTCAATGTTTGTCAATTTTGTTCATTTTCAAATAATATAGTAATTGTATGTTACAACCGAAAAAAATATCATTGAACCCGTATGTCGTTCGATTCAAACTTCAATCCAACTTCTAAAACAAGGATTCGTATGGTACTACCGAAAAAAACTGAGCCCCCCTTAACACAAATTCCTGGCTTCGTCCCTGGTTGTATCATATATGTGATGAAACGCATGGCTGTAGTCATGGTTGTTCATAGCATAAACTTGTTTCCTTTATTAGCCATACTTACCGAAATCAAAAGTTTACAACCAAGTTTAGAACCTGCGTTTTTCACAATAAGTCATACTTACCAAAATTAACTTTCAACATTTCAACTTTTCACATAGTTTATTGATAAAAAAAGTTTATAGGTTATAAACGAAAAACAATAAAAGTTTGAAGATTTGGAAATTTAACATAATGTTTTGAAACCTGGTTCAACCCAGGTGGTTCAACCGGTTGAACCGTTCCAAGCAAAAAATGGATCGATTTAAACCGGGTCAACTTGCTAGGTTGGGTCGAAAACGGTTCAAATTAAACTGGTTCAACCCGTCCGGGTTTGAAGTGTCCCGGGTCAACCCGGTTTTTGTTTTAATTGATTGTATTTAATTTGATAGATATGTTTTTAATTGGCTGTACAATGTGAATAAATTATTGTACTTTTAAGTAATGGATAATGTTTTGAAACCCGGTTCGACCCGGGTGGTTCAACCGGTTGAACCGTTCCGGTTGAAAAATAGGTCGATTTAAATCGGGTCAACTTTCTAGGTTGGGTCGAAAATGGGTCAAATTAAACCGGCTCAACCCGTCGGGTTTGAAGCGTCCCGGGTCAACCCGGTTTGTGTTTTAATTGGTTGTATTTAATTTGGTTGTACAATGTGAATAAATCATTATACTTTTATGTAATTGGGTGTTTTAATAATAATATTAATTACATTCATAATTTCCTTTAATAAGATTTCAACATTTCAATATTTCAACAATATTGACTTTTCACTTTTCCACTTTGACTCTTTTTCCTTTATATGTAGTATAGATATGTTCATTGTATTACTAGAGATGTTATTGTGTTATGAAACTTGTTATATTTTCAAAAACCTTTTTTTGTTAAAAAAAAGGTATATTCTTTGACCATCCTTGATTCTGAGGGTAAATTTTCTGTAATATAGTATTCTAGTTCGAAGAAAAACCTCAAGTTGGGAAAATCTTTAGTTTCATTTTAGCTTAAAAACTTCAAATCAATTAAAATGTTTAGACATGCAATATTTGTTTGTATTTTGAAAATAAACTCCTCGTCCCTTACAAATAACTACTCACAACCATCTAAATGTACTACCACACTTGCATAATTCTATTTCTTAAAAATATAACAATATGTTCTCGAGTTCACTCAATTAAAGAAAAGAATAGAAGATAAAGGAGAGAAGAGAAGAGAAGAGAAGAGAAGTTTCGTCCCAAAACCGGAAAGAAAATTTGATACAACAAAAACAACTACAACTTCCTTCTACTTTTTTCCACTTCTCTTCTTTTTTCCCCCATAGGAGAATACAAAACTTTTCAATTAAATGAAACTGCCTTATATTTAAGATTTCACTTAACAATCTCCTAATTCGTTAATTCGTATATCGTTATAGTTCTATTTCTGAGTGCAATAACTCTAAGTTAGCCAAATAAGGGAACGATTTGTAGCGAGGCATAGGTAAGGAAATACTGCTAGTGCAGAGTATTAATAATTCTATGTAGCGTACAATAATCATTCGGGCTAGATTTTAATATTCAAGAATACATTCTATGAATTATAATTTATAGATTGTTCACTTAATTCTTAACCACTTTATTTGCAATTGTTGTAACTTTTGTTAGTCTTTTATTTTGTATTTTCAGGAGCGCGCTTGCTCGTGCTCTCTCGCCCTCCCTCCGCTGGGCCGTTCTATCGTCAAGTGTTACTATATTATCTAAGTACTGTTAAGCGTGCATCATTGAGGTGAGCTTCCAACGTTGGACTACGGGGTGTTAAAGGTCTCATCCCATACACCCGCTAGCACAGTTTTCGGTTGACGATCACAATGATCTTCGGTCCTCATCGTAACCCAATTGCTCGATCATACTCTTCCGAATGAATCATAGCCCCATCGTCTCATCTCATATAAGATCTTCTCCAGACGCGGTTGTCATACGATCAAACTCACGAGACAAACTCAACATCTTGTAAAGCTCTTATGTTTTACAACTTCCTTGGTTTTCAGCCCTTAACCCCGCCCTCGATCCCATCGCCATTCACTCGCAAACGTTGCTCCGACCACCACCCATCACACTCACTCTTACTTTGCTTACTCTTAGTTGTCGTTCATACAGCTAACAGGCCACAAATCAACGACTCAACGGCAATCATGGCGCCGTGTATGCCTGGCAACGTCTATCCCTACGATAAAGAACGTTCCTCCTTCAGTTCTCTCACCACCATCTCTCGTCTGCCTTGTCTAGTACCTTACACCTGTTTCACTCGCGGCCGTTGAGTATCCTCATCGTAACCTAGGCACGAGGTCCTCTTCGGGGCTCGGACCAATGATAGGGAGCAGACAGAGGATGAATCCACCTCCTCTCCATAAATACCTCGTCAGGAAACACTACGTCTAGCAACGTGGGCTACTCTGTGTAATAGTACCAACAGCTACAACCTCTCAGTCAGTTTCGGTTCAGAATCAGAAGACAGGTACCTCCGATACGTGGACGGCGTGGTCGGATACAGGGCGCAACACGGCGCATCAAAAATTAAGAAACAACCGGGGATGAAATTCACAGTCCGGTCATCATTCCTTACTCCATCAGACTTCATCTTCGGAAATCTCCCTGCCTCCTGTCCTCACCCTGTCTTCCTCGCTTCATCCTCGCAAATGGTTCCGTCTTCTCACTCTCTCATCCCTCAAAGCATCCGGGATGACCGCGTGATTCAGGGCTAGGGAGTAAGAGGTTGAGCGGGTTGCAAGCTCGGGCTGGAGCGGCTCGACATTCCAAAAGATCTAACGCTTGATTAGGGAGGAATCGGGAAGTGCCATGACAGAATCTGAAAAATCTATATAGTATAAAGTTATGAATATGGAGAAAAAAAATGTTATTATAAAAAAATGTTTTGACATAAGTAAATGAATAAAATAACGGTTTTACATGAAAGCCAAGAATTTAATAAATATTACATGTATTGACAATGATAATATTTATTGTGCGCATATGAACAACAATGGTGGCAATCAAAGGAGTTGTCGTAGATTAAAATTTTTTAGACAAAATCAAAATTTTTATTAATACAACAAAAGTTTTATACGTAAAAATATTAAATATATAAGGAAGTGATTTTCACGGATTAATCTGAATAGATAGAAAACAATTAATAAACTTATAAATTATATTCTACGTATAAGCATGGGGGGAAATCCAAGAGTATATATATAAGAAGGAAAAATAGGGAAGCTCGGGAGTAGGCGCCGCATGGATATCGCAAATGGAAGCTCATGATTTTAAAAAAAATAACGATTATAGTCTAGGATTTTAAAAATAAAAAGAACCTAAAGTTCACTATAATTTTGTGCTTGGTACCAATCTATAACGACCCCCCATTTTCAGGTTTGCAGCGGAAGGGTCATGAGTGGCTATATATCGATCACATAGTACAAACATAATAAACAAGTTTTCATACAAGAAATATTTAATAAACATAAACCTTGAAAGGTTATTATGTTTTACAAGAAGTCCCAAAAGTTACAAAGTTTAAAAGATAAAGTGATAATAAAAGTCTTTATCATTTTGACAATAAAAACATTTAAAACATGAGCCATCTTTAATCGAACTAATCTTTCCTTGCGCGCCCCATCCAAGCTGAAGTACTTACGGACCTGAGATAAACATGCTAAAAGTCAAACAAATAATGTGAGTGAATTTATAGAGTTTTTAAGTAATAATAAAGTGGAATAAAAGTAATCATGTCCATCGGGTAATAAGTATGATCAGTACTTGTCGGTTATTAGATTATACACATAGAGCTCATGAAACCGAACCTTAACCAAGGGGGTTTAATCATTTGCCGGTAGGGTAACAAATTGCCATTTTACCTCATATTCTCAATATTATATGACCGTTGAAAGATGGGCGCTACCATTCGGCCCAGGCTGTTAATGCCCAGCCTATGCACTATCATCAATACCGAGCGTTTCTCAACCGCAAACTCTAAGCGGTTCATGATGCGCGGCCGACTTACGCTCGGCCAAGAATCACCTCCAGATGTCAGCATGTCTGACTAATCATGTAAGCGGATCCAGCATACCGCCAAAAGAACACGCCGCAGCCGGGCACCCCGCCCGCGCCGCCGCCGCGGCAACCGCCCGCGCCGCGCGACGCGCGCAGCCGCCGGCGCCCGCCCCCCGCCGCGCGCCACCGCCGCCCGGCCGGGATGCGAGCCCCGCCGCGCCGCGGCGCCCGCCGCACGCCCGACGCGCGCGCCGCGGCCCCACCGGGCGCGCCGGCCGCCGGGCGGGCCGGGCAAGCGCGCCGGGCCCCCGCCCGGCCCCGCCGCGCCCCCGCCGCGCCGCCGCCCCGCGGCCCGAGCACCGCCGCCAAGCCACCCGCCCCCGCCGCGGCGCCCGCGCCCGCGCCGCGCCCCGCCCCACCCGAACGGACCCGCCGTCACCCCGCCCCCCACGCCAGCCAACCCGATGGCCGCGGCCCCCACGGCACCCAAACCGCCCCCCCCAGGAAGTCAAAAACGCACGCAAGGCCGACAACAACCACTCGCCCCCTAAGCGGTTTCTGGATATGCCAAAAAGGTGCTCAAACTGTCATGAAAAAGATCTTAGGGTAAACATGTTTGAGCACAAAATCAGTTGCTACTTAACCCGAATAAGGGATGCCCTGGAGGCAAAACTTGAAAAATGGCAACGTATCCCGACAACCACCGACCACGATGTAGTTCGGATGCAATACTCCCATGACCTTTTTAGGTGACATGGATAAATTTTCCATATGTAGTTACCTTGCGTTGTTTGTTGCGGTTATGTTTGTTGTTGCTTTATCGTTGTTATTGTTGTTTGTTGTTGCATGTTGTTTGCTGATGTTGTTTGCTGTTGTTGTTGATGTGTATTTGTTGTTGTTAATAAATGTTGTTGTTGTTGGTGGTATTGATTTTGAAGTTTATATTTAATAATAAAACTCAAGGAACAATATCACAATATCAAACACGAAGACAAACTTGTTTATTTAAAACAGAGAAGGGTTCTCAACCACATGCATTTTCATAGACTCCAACCTAAAACAACTCCGAAACTAAACACACACTGAAACAACCGACACACAAACGTAAAACAATCAGAACAACTCGCACACAAAACGAAAACAATTTAAAACTAAACAACTCAGACAACCAAAAAACAGATCAAACGAAACCAACCGTTTTATTTTTTTTTTTTTTTTTGCGCTACTTCCCGCTTTGCTCCCCGAACTCGCACCATCCTTTTTCCCCTTCCTTGCTCTCATTTCCTTGATATATGCAAATGTAGCCTTCAACATTTGAGATCTATTTCCCCAGATTTTAGTAAGTTGTGTCCGACTCAAACCCGTCGCTTTTCAACTTTCATCGTCACCTCCAACAGCAGCAGTTTGAGCTTCAGCCAGCAGCAAGCAGCTTTGAGCTTCTGCAGCATCTAGCCCTCTTTCCATGTACTCTTTGTAGTACGAACTTTTTCCTACGACCATTTCGATAATCCATGTCTCTCCATCACGGTCAGCGTCCTTCAAAAACATAACTTCAAGTAAACTGCATGACCCCAATGTAATAACTCCATTAAAGAGGAGCTCCGTGTGAACAACTATTTTTGAGTACTCCTCTTCAACTGTGCCACCACCGGCAAGTTCATGTGTGTCTTGTAAAGAATTGACGATTAATTATTTGTGTGTTTTTGATTGCCGAATTCTTAGATACTCAGCAATGTGTTATGGTGTGTGTTGTGGTGATATATAGTAAAGTTTGTCAGGCAAAGTTGCAATTTGGTATCAATAATTGAAGCCACACTTTTAGCGGGGACATCTCCACGCCAAATGGCATGAACACCGCTAGAAAGTTTAGGCGGGATAAACACATTAATTGGCGCCTTTACTTTTAGCGGGGACACGTTCCCGCTAAAAGTATGTCAGTATAAATACACACTTTTAGCGGGGACATATCCCCCCTAAAAGTGAAAGCGGGAAAAATTCCCGCGCACAATTTAGAGGTACTATTTTGGGTCAAACTTGGCCAAAAATAAAAAACCCTTTTGGCGGGGACATGTCCCCGCGGAAAGTGTACGTTGAAAATTTAGTAAACGGTCAGCGAGATTGTGTGCCAGCTCGGCGCTTGGCCAAAAAGTATAATTACTTTTGGCGGGGACATGTCCCCGCCGAAAGTGTGCGTTGAAAATTTAGTAGGCGGTCAGCGAGCCTGTGTGCCAGCTCAGCACTTTTTTTGTCGTGTAGCGACTTTCGGCGGGGACATATGTGTCCCCGCGAAAAGTCTCCTCGCCCGTCGTCTTGTTTGTTGTAGTGCCTGCTTCGGTTATCTATATCTATATCTTATTATATCACTCAAAAAAGACACATCCAAACACTCTAAAAATGAAACCCATGCTTAAAACTAAACTATAGTTTCTCAACAGTTAAACACAATGCAAATTGATCGTACTGATATTGATGTTAACGGAAGCCGTAACATCTTTACACACCGGTCTTGAGTACAACAAAGGTTAACACAAAGGAAATAACTGGGGCTGGAGAATTGGCAACGTTAGGTAATATGCTTCCATGAACCTGCCTTTCGATACCAACTTCATGATCAACTTCTTCAATATCAGAAATGGGGACGCCATAGCCCGACAATATATCACTCTCCTTGATCTACACCGGAGCTTCCTTTGCTTATTTCCCAACCAGATTGTGCTGCTTCTCCTCCTCCTCAGCCTGTGACATTGGAGCCACAACTTAACCATGATGCTGGAGTTTGTAACCACAAAAAATGTGATGGCTTCTTTTTTAGAAGTGGTTTAAGATATAGTGTTACCTCAAAGTGCTGATTTTCATCTAGCTTTCTTTCTAGTAGGTGGTATAAATAGTGTCCAACTTTAAGGGGTTTGAAGCTTATTGATCAATGATCCTGGTGGTCCCATAGAAATCATCTATCACTATCATTACACCGAAGGGGGTGATGTGATCATTAAACTAATCAGCCCATTTGTTTAAGACTTTAAGCTATTTGAAATATCATTTTAGGGGGTTTTAATTCTAGATGCAATCCTTGGTTGGGCGCAGTTAGAGCAACGGGTCAAGATGTGTAATAGTTTAGCACCACTCACGTTGGGTTTAGCTCATGCGAAACATTACTAATCCATATCAAGTGCTTTTTTTTTGTTAACCATGATTGTGGAAATATTATTACAAAAATAGTGTTGAAGAAAGTGTGTGAGGATTCTATACAAATACAAGTTGGACGCTTTCGAGTGGTTTAACCCATTTGATCTGTTTCTATCAAGATTTTTATTTTTTTATGACATTTTATGCGTTTTACGTGTTAGATGTGAAACATAATCACCAAAGGAGCATTGCTCTGGTGGTATCATTCCCCCGGTGCAAACACTGATTTTACTCATCAAGGAGGACCTCTTTGAGAAACTCGCCAAGTTCAATCTCAGCTCTTGCCGAAAGGCCATTGTGACATTCTCTAAGGTTGGTTTTGAGGAAAGGTCAATTGGTACTCACGCGTACACGGGGTCATAGTTTCTCTGCCAGTTTGAACCTTTTGAGGTAAGAAGCATAACCCCAACAAATAGCAAGTTGTTATGGAAAAGAATAATATTATATTTTCAAAAGATCATCTAACCGAACTACTTGGTGTTTACGACTCTATAATCAGTTTTACGTTTCTGTTAAATGGCTTTTTAGGATGGTTTATAGGAAAGAAATCCTTTATTCATTTAGGATGTGAGAGTCATGATTAGAGGTTGAGGTATGTTGATTTTATATAACAATAAATGACTTTTTAACAGGCCTAATGGTCCCAAAGGAGGTTCGAATGCCATGAGTAGTAAAATAAGTGGACAATCATCTACGTAATCATTAAGATTTACTTTTAGTTTGATTAATTATTTTTAAAAGTTGCATCTAATCTAACTTTGGCACTAAACCTTAACATGGGACACAACGAGATGACCATTAACACACATGAAGAGTTCTTAACAGTTAATGGTTTGTGATGCCAAAGTTGATTCTGTTATAAAGAGCAACTCTTTGTGTGTATGTATGAGTAGTAATGATTTTGATTTTCTTTTCGCACTCCTGTTTAGGCAGTTAGTTGAGTCTTAAGTATAAAGATTAAATATATAAGGTACTAAATAATTAGCTTTAAGAGCGTACTTGGGATACACTATTAGAGATTGTGAAATAGAGCCCCCGATTCCATGTTTTGAGAAAACGGCGTTTCAAAGGTGATTATCTGTGTTTTCTTAGAGAAACAACGCAGTTTTGAAAAAGCAAGTCGAGACATACCTTTTTGAATTGGCAGTTTTGCAAATGCATAACACACCTGCACAAGTCCGAACACCCTCCTAGTGCCTTTTTGGGTGGCCTGATTTATATATATATATATTCACCTCGGGTGTTAGTCAACCCGGCCACCTTTGAAGTCAGATAATACATAACTCTTGCAATCGATTGTACTTCATGATCCACATGGTTAAAATGTGAATAAGGATACATGGATTCTTTCTTGTCTCGAGTCATCGCATGACATATTAGAAAAAAGAAGGCTTTTTGCTTAGAAAGTTTTCATGATGTCGTTGCTCATTTACTTCATGTGTCAATGTTGTCATATCGACATTTATATATCAATGAATAATTGTTTGAGTTAGTATATGTACATGTCGAAAGTATATTTTATATCATTTGGACGTAGTAAATTTCTAATTTCTGATATTCACATTTTGTACTACTATGACTTTTATGGCGTGTGAGAGAGTTAAAAGGGACATTTTCAAGTTAAGAGAATAATTTACCAACAAATTCGGTCAGGAATCTCAAACTTTTCTGAAATTTGAGTCATTATCATGTGATCTTTATAAAGCTGGAAATTTTTTCAAGTGAGGCTATGTTTTTATTTTTATTTATTTTATTTATTTATTATTCTTTTTAGAAGAAAAAGAAAATAAATGATATGAAAATAAAATTTTATTGTGTTTTTGAGTTTTTCTTAAACAGAAAGAAAATAAAACAGAAAAGAAATGACAAGAAACAAACTTATACCCAAACTATTAAGTATATAATGACCAACATAACCTTCAATATTTATTCATATTAGATTCTTGTGATAAAATGAACATGTAAGGGTATACATGTAGTTATGTCATCTTTTTCCTTTCTTTTCTTTCTAACCCGATATAACACAATATTCTTTATTTTCTTTTCATTTTATTTTAACTCGATAACATGAAAAAATAAAAATAATAAAATAATAGAATAAAAAAACTTTCATTTTTTTTTCTCTTCTTTACCCATCATTTATATCCCCACCTAAAAAACTCGAGAACACAGCGTAAGAATGTGTTTGTCACACAAGTTAATTTGCGGCTTGAACCTTTATTTATTTATTTATTAATGATAAAATATTTATTGTAAAACTTTTATTTAGCTCACAAAGCTTATAAGATTTTTCAGAATAAACTCTCCTAAGCTCAAGTTCTGATTATCATAAGCTAATCCAAATAGGGTACTTCAAAAAAGGAAAAAAGAAAAGGTCTATCTTGGATCCTGCGATTACCAAGTCTAGCGTGGACATTGGTACGCCTCCATTGTCTTCGTATTCCTCCGAGTATTGTGAATCGGATGCTGTACCAAGTCTAGCGTGGACATTAGTACGCCTCTCATTGTTTTCGCGCTCCTGGTAGCGCGGTGGGGATATTTCGTTAAAGTTAAGCCGGGCTTGTATGAGGTTAGTTAAGGTTTCGTAATTTTGAGATACAAAATTACTTAGCGTTAACTCATGCGTGTCCTCCTCCAGCGCAACGATATCTGCTTCCGCATTAGGTCCCCTATCCCGGTTAGGCGCGCCTGGCGGCACAGTGTTGTCCACAATGGGTGCCGTTTGATGGGGAGTATTGAAGAGAGTGCGCTGAAGTTCTTCAGTACTTGGAACCACCGTGATGGTCTGGGTAGTCCCTGTGGGCAATTCTACTGTTGGGAGAATTAGGGTTGGGCCCGATTCTTGGTGACCAGGCGCGTTGGTTGTTCCAGAGGCCTGCCTAGAGGTTGAATCTTGATGGTTCCTCCTCTGGGGGTCACCACGTGTTTTTTCCAACTTCGGAGTCCGCTGGATTGAGTTTTTGTGTTTCGTCATTCTAGTTCTTAGTGTAGGGTCCCACGGATGGCGCCACTTGTTGATACAAAAGTTGGGGGTTCCTTATTTGGGTTCCTGTTCTCGTACCAATCAGATCTTAATGCTTGAGACCTGCACACTAAGAAAGCAAACAAACACCGTTAGGCTTATCGTGGGATTGTCTCCCACGATTATC
>LBNU01021271.1:14339-28520 GCA_014162995.1 Artemisia annua
GTTTTTGTGTTTCGTCATTCTAGTTCTTAGTGTAGGGTCCCACGGATGGCGCCACTTGTTGATACAAAAGTTGGGGGTTCCTTATTTGGGTTCCTGTTCTCGTACCAATCAGATCTTAATGCTTGAGACCTGCACACTAAGAAAGCAAACAAACACCGTTAGGCTTATCGTGGGATTGTCTCCCACGATTATCCTCCGGCGTGAGAGTAAGTAATCGGTTTTAGGGTTTTCTTGAAGAGTTAGGGTTATAAGTCGTACCTTTAACGAGAGTTATGATATTCTTTATATAGGCACGAAATCCTTATTGGATACGTGCTCCTTACTCTTCGGTATATATCCGGTTGTGTTTGATATATATCCCTTAAATAAGAGATATCCATATCAAGACCATAAATAACTTTGGGTTTGGGCTTTCGTGGGCCCAAACCGTTAGTATGGTAGCCCAATCATTGTTATGATATCCCACTCGTGGTGGGCTTGGGCATTAGTAATGTTCATTAATCGGGTTCGTGACCCGAATATGGACTATACATCATCAATTATCATGTCCTTGAGTCACATAAGATGTTGTAAATTACATAGCAAACCCAAACCCAGAACAACGTAGCAACGATAGCGGGCGAAAGAGACAAGAATACAATTGAAACTGGAGTAGAAAATGACAAGAATACAATTGAAACACAATTTTGTACTTAAGATTGTTGTTATTTTTTAATCGAGTTGCTAGCATTTGAGGTCAAATACCAGATTACAAGTTCAAACTTTATGAATAAATAAATTTAGTTCCAATATAAATGGTTGTTTTGTCATAGGCATATGATCAAACACTTCGTATGCACATGATTTTAGGACCGCAAAACGAAATTTTAGAGCAACCATAAACATGAAGGCTATCAAATATTACATAAAGAATTTGATTGTATGGACCAGAAATATGATCCGAAGTAAATTAAACTATCTTGGCTGAAGATGACATAGAAAAAATGAAATTGCTCAAAGAAGCATGAGAGAATACGTGGTAAAGGTTTGAATATTTTGTCCCCAAATTTTAGTAGCATGTGCCATGCACATGATTAACCCCCTTTATCTGAAGTAGTTCA
The DNA here is from genome assembly GCA_014162995.1 of Artemisia annua. Classification (NCBI taxonomy): domain Eukaryota; kingdom Viridiplantae; phylum Streptophyta; class Magnoliopsida; order Asterales; family Asteraceae; genus Artemisia; species Artemisia annua. Next base: position 15,440 of record LBNU01021271.1, read on the forward strand.
TTCATTTTAACCAAGAATCAATTGGAGAATGGCTTGCATTTTTTGGTTGATTCTCATCTTTCTCATTCTTTTTTAAAGAATGAAAAAGCTGGAAAGAGAATCCAAAATTCATTCTCCGTTTCTATTCTCAACTCACACAAACAATTGAATGCCCCCTCATTCCTTTTCTCCCTTTCCCATTCACTCCTACCAAACATCCCCTTAGGGGTGTCCATGATACTGGAACCGTCCCGACCTGGAACCGTCCCGAAAGAACCGAGAACCAAAAATATAAAAAAAGTGGAACCAAGAACCGTCCCAAGTTCTTCGGTTCCGTTTCGATACGGTACTCGGTTCCAGTACAGGAATTTTCGGTAATTCCCACAAGAACCTAACTGTTTAAATAATTTATATTTTTCGTCGTCGATCATTCATAAATACATGCTAATAATGCTATAATAATACAAATACCCACAAAAATGTCACGAGTACGAGTACACCAACACCAACTGACCAACATTTTTATATAATATCATATCAAAACATGCATTCATACTTCCAATATAAAACAAATGACAACCCATTATATCACTTGATTTTTCTATTACTATAGGTAAGTATCAAATTTACGATAATGATTTTAATATAAACTTACTTTCATGTTGATTAATTAATGATGATGATGATGATGATCTTTGAATGGATTAAAAGTGGGTTTTAATTTTATTATGTGTTTTTAAGTTTTAGATTTTTTATGCTACAACTCAATAATGAGTAGAGTTTTTNCTGAAGTAGTTCATTCATTTTAACCAAGAATCAATTGGAGAATGGCTTGCATTTTTTGGTTGATTCTCATCTTTCTCATTCTTTTTTAAAGAATGAAAAAGCTGGAAAGAGAATCCAAAATTCATTCTCCGTTTCTATTCTCAACTCACACAAACAATTGAATGCCCCCTCATTCCTTTTCTCCCTTTCCCATTCACTCCTACCAAACATCCCCTTAGGGGTGTCCATGATACTGGAACCGTCCCGACCTGGAACCGTCCCGAAAGAACCGAGAACCAAAAATATAAAAAAAGTGGAACCAAGAACCGTCCCAAGTTCTTCGGTTCCGTTTCGATACGGTACTCGGTTCCAGTACAGGAATTTTCGGTAATTCCCACAAGAACCTAACTGTTTAAATAATTTATATTTTTCGTCGTCGATCATTCATAAATACATGCTAATAATGCTATAATAATACAAATACCCACAAAAATGTCACGAGTACGAGTACACCAACACCAACTGACCAACATTTTTATATAATATCATATCAAAACATGCATTCATACTTCCAATATAAAACAAATGACAACCCATTATATCACTTGATTTTTCTATTACTATAGGTAAGTATCAAATTTACGATAATGATTTTAATATAAACTTACTTTCATGTTGATTAATTAATGATGATGATGATGATGATCTTTGAATGGATTAAAAGTGGGTTTTAATTTTATTATGTGTTTTTAAGTTTTAGATTTTTTATGCTACAACTCAATAATGAGTAGAGTTTTTTTTTTTTTTTTTTTTTTTTTTTTTTTTTTTTTTTTTTTTTTTTTTTTTTTTTTTTTTTTTTTTTTTTTTTTTTTTTTTTTTTTTTTTTTTTTTTTTTTTTTTTTTTTTTTTTTTTTTTTTTTTTATTATTATTATTATTATTATTATTATTATTATTATTATTATTATTATTATTATTATTATTATTATTATTATTATTATTATTATTATTTCTCTCTTAAAAGGCTATACTCATTACACAATGTCCTAAATAAACACTATAAAATTTCATATTTTCAAAGTAGTCGGTTCTTTCGGGAAAGTACCAGAACCGGACGGTTCCGACCCAAGTTCAAGTCCCATCCTTGGCATTTGCTTCATATAGGTACCCACCTCTGCAAAACCTATGAGCACACTGGAGAGACTTTGTGGAATAAGAGCTCAGGGGTCCGAGTCTTGACTCGTGCTCACTCCAGTTGTTGCCCCACTAGGCCAGGAGAGTTGCCGGAGCTATTCCTTGTGGGGTGGACAATGGCTGGTGCCAAAAGGCACCCGAGGTCAGGGTGTTTCCGTCAATCTACACCTTTTTGTGGAATATATGGTTCAGTTCCGGTACGGTTCCTCGGTTCTTTTGGACACCCCTACTCTTGATTAAAAACGATAACAATATATGCTACTAAATTAATATTTTAAATATTGTTTAATCTTTTTATTATTTTTCGTTTATAATTTTTCTCGCAGTGATGACATATTGAGCTCGTAAGTTGCATCAAGAGTCACCCCAAAACACAAGCTTGCAAGTATAATTATACACCGTCGATTTGCACGGGTATTCGTCTAGTGTTAAATAAGCGTTTGACTATGCTTATACGAGTGTTTTTATGAGTTTACGGGGTATGTTTGGTGAGACCAGTATGAAGCTTTTTGGAGCGGCGAGCAATGAAAACTTTATTTTTTGTGGTCGTTTAATAAAAGAGCGGTAGATTGTGGCTATTTTTTAGAAATACTAATTTTCCAATGCTTGTTTAAGAAGTTTTTTTTTAGAATTATAAGAGTTGTGAGATACTAAATGACTACATCTGTTTGGCGCAAAGAGGTGTGGAGCTTTTTAGGACGTGACTAGTAAACAATTAATATTTTGACTTTAGTGGTAAGTTGAAAAAAAAATGGTAAGCTTCGACTAATTTTTAAGAAAATAAAATTTTTAATGCTTTTTTAAAAATTGGTGAGCGGTAAGTTGTGGTTACCGCTCACAAGCTGCTGTTTGCTACTTTTAACAAACGAGCAAAATAGCCCGCGCGTTGCTGCGGTGCGGCTTTTTTTTTTTTTTTTTTTTTTTTTTTTTTTTTTTTTTTTTTTTTTTTTTTTTTTCTCCAAGTATATAAGAAAATGTATCCTCGACTAGTTTAGAACACGTGCATAATGTTTGTTGTATTCATAGGAGGATGAAGAGAGACAGGAAGTATTTCCTAGAAAAGCTTTCGTGTGGGATATCAAGAATGAAGCACAATGACGACATAGTTAAAATAAGAGGACCGAAACTATCAACTAGGCAAGCACANTAATTATCCCTTTTTACGAGTGACAATTTTTTTTTATGCATGACGTATTATGTGAATCTCTATGACGTTGTGAAATGATGATTTACCTAGGAACGATGCTTACACACAAACCTAGATAGTCTAATTATCGCAAATATATTTTTAACGTTTATATTTAATAAATATACGTTTCGTATATTTATTGTACGATATTTATATATATCCGGAACCTACGAAAATCCCCGGGATTGGTCATTATTATTTTTGGAACGTAACCCGACTCTTGAAATTCACTAAGTGGGCCCCCGTAGCTAATTGGGCTTTTAAACCCAACTCAAAAACCAAACGGACCCTTTGCTTTTCTTTCTTTCTTTCTTCTGCTGGGCCAGACACAAACCACCAGCCCAACAGGCTTACAAGCCCAAGTACACCCATTTTATTTTTTTCCTTTCTTTTTCTTTGTTCCCCGTCGAGACCACAAGCCACAAACACCCTCATTTTCTTTCATATTCGACACACAACCAAGGAGTATTTTCACATGTCTCGAATCACAAGCTAGCAAAGAATTAAGAATGATAAATCTCATTCGTTTTCTCATCCATTTACCCACTCAAAACTACCCAAAGCAAACCAACCAAACCGAATGTACAAACATCCAAAAACGTGTCATAAAAATTCTTGGAACCTCACAACCTAACCTATGGCTACTAAACTGACTATGTTCATGTCAGAGGATGAATAGGAGATGATATGACACATTCTCCTTGTTGCTTACTCACGATAGGGTGAAATGGAGGTGCCACACAATGATAACGAGACAACACACAACTCATTTGGTTTTTCTCACTTGTCATGACATCCAAGGACTCTCTATAACTCCCATGCATTCTCAGATTAGTTTACACACACAAAAACGTACCAATAAACATTATACGTGAAGTATTGGTGTCGAATTGGGACAAGAAGTTTGCTAAGCGTAGGAGTTGTCAAAGTGATCCAAAGGTACCATTATTAGCTCGTTGTGAACCTTGCTAGGCCGTGAACCAATCTCCTTTGATCCTTTGCTCTAATTCGAACCATACGAACCATAATAATCCACCCCTAGTGGTGAGGTGAGAACTTGGAACCCCTTTTCATTATTTTTCTTTTCGTTATTTTGGTTTTGGCATACTTACTTTGCCTAATTATTTCGAAATATATAAACGTAATAAGTACATTTTATTCGACACCCTATTTGCTTAACATGTTAACAAACGATATACATGAACCTTAGAAACTAAAAATAACGTTTAACTATTTATTTCAACACGTTTCTAAGTGCCCTTGACCCATTCGTATAAATAGAAAAACACTTAGAATATTTTCCAAGTCCTTAAACTATTTGCAAACATGAGTTTACCCAAACACTTTTGCCTCGTTAATAAATATTTTGACACATGACTTATACTTTTTATTGCTCAACCTCATTGTCACCTTGGTGGACAATTGAGAGACACTTTTTATTCGAACCTATGAGCTTATATAAACAGTATACGCGACCCATTTTGAACCTACCAAATCGTTTTCTATAAAAACTTTATAAATAACGTGGGCTTAATAAGAACCCAATAAGCTTTTGTGATAAGCTGACCCCATAAGCTTGTTTCTAACATTTTTATACTCTAAAACTAAGCCCAAGTCCAGGCCCAAAAGTTTCATAAGCCCATTGGATCGAGAATTGTTATTGGGCCCTTAACTTGTCTCGTTAAGGCCCAATAAGCATGAAAATCACTTTTTAATGAAATAAGCAGTCGAAATAAGCTATTCTAAGTATACTGAGCTTATTGAAAAAGTATAAAAGTTAAATTCCAAGTTTGATGATTTTTGGACTAACTTTGCAAAATTTCTTAACCGAGGGACTAAAACTGCCAAAGTTGTAAACTTGGGGTAGAAACTGTCAAAAACTATTTTTATGAGCTGTAAACTGTAATTATTGAAACATGGAAGTGAGAAATGTAAATGTAATATTATTTGAATTTAAAATGAAACGATCGTTAACTTTGGACTAACGGTGTAAAAATTATACTCGTTAAGGTTAAAAGTGTAACTTTGGTAAAACATGAAGGATTTTCCTGCAAATATTATTTTATAAAAATAATATTGTTTATATAAAGGAACGTATATTCAGAATTAAAGAACGAGATAAGATTTATATATATATATATATATATATATATATATATATATATATATATATATATATATATATATATATATATATATATATATATATATATATATANCCCTCCCTTTTCAGGAGGTTGGCGTGGCCACTTAAAGTTGTTTGCACCTAGCAGGAGTTGAACTTGAGACCTCACACATTTTAGAGTGATAGCCACAAGCCCCTTTACCACTAGGCCACCCTTAAGTGGTTCAGGCCCAAAAGTTTCATAAGCCCATTGGATCGAGAATTGTTATTGGGCCCTTAACTTGTCTCGTTAAGGCCCAATAAGCATGAAAAACACTTTTTAATGAAATAAGCAGTCGAAATAAGCTATTCTAAGTATACTGAGCTTATTGAAAAAGTATAAAAGTTAAATTCCAAGTTTGATGATTTTTGGACTAACTTTGCAAAATTTCTTAACCGAAGGACTAAAACTGCCAAAGTTGTAAACTTGGGGTAGAAACTGTCAAAAACTGTTTTTATGAGCTGGAAACTGTAATTATTGAAACATGGAAGTGAGAAATGTAAATGTAATATTATTTGAATTTAAAATGAAACGATCGTTAACTTTGGACTAACGATGTAAAAATTATACTCGTTAAGGTTAAAACTGTAACTTTGGTAAAAAAGAACGAGATAAGATTTATATATATATATACGTTATATAATTAATATTAACGTTATATAACGACACGTGACATAATCTCTTTATTCGTGATTCCTCATGTGACTTAATTATGATGACCTTCCGTCATTCATCGATCAATATTCTTACAAGTTATGTTTATATGTAACTTCGTTTTTGAACTTTAAGCATTTAAACAAACATGAGATTTGTTAGTAACTAACTAACTATTATTCGCGATAAAACCGGACTTAGACTATCAGCTGAAACTTGCATTATCTTTTAGGTTGTGTGTGAAGCCGTTTCCTTGCTTTGTTGAGATTACGATACAACTGTACTACTGAGGTGAGTTGATAGCCCACTTTTTAACTGTTTTATGTGGGGGGATACATGCTTAAAAACCGAACACAAGTCTTTTATTTTGGTATTGATATACCGGCTGACCGTTATTATTGCTTAAGTAGCTATTGCCAAAAGACCCTCGATCATGAACCTTAATCACTTGATGAGTGAACGTAAATAACTGTGAATAGATCTATTTGGGGCTGACAATCCCCGTTTGGTCATTGGAGAAAACTACCAAACGCACATTATTTTGATGACATAGGTTACTGGCAAAGACCTATCTTGAGGGCATATTATTACTATATTGCGTCATATTATTAAATATGATTGGCTGTCAAATCGTTGTGTGTCATGAGCTTAATGCAATAACAGGTATATGTGAATTCTTTTCAACTTGTTTAATTGCATACGTTTGCAATAAATGACTATATCTTGTGTTCAACTGTTTAACTTTCAAACCTATGAATATCACTCAACTTTATGTTGACTTTTAGCATGTTTATCTCAGGAACTAAACAAGAAGAATTATGAAGGCACGGAGTGGGCATGTGGACTTAAACAAATACTTTATTTCATATTAAATAAATGTGTTGTTAAAATGTGAACATCTTATTATATGGTATTTTGGAATAAAGTAAATTTTTAAACATCACTTTGTGTTGTTTCTGTGACGGTGAAAAGATCCTCGAAGTAACACCCAAAAAGTCTTCCGCTGTAAATTATAAAAGTCTTCCGCTGTCATGGTTAAATTTTAGGGGTGTTACACTACAAAAACTTTACAATTTGTATACATCTAATAAGCACTTTTGCTAATCAGCTATTACAGCCGCTATTACACCTCATAATACCACAAACAGGATCAAACCATAACCTTGATTTACAACAAAAAATCTTAAACCAATTTAGGAAACCATACCCGCATAAAAACAAATCCTTTTTCTCATCCAATCTTTCATGGTTCCTGTCACTTCATTCCAAATAGGGCTCGACCTGCATAGCATACAAAGATTACATTACGGACTCCTAGATTTGATACTTGCTTTATAAGCAGGCCAACATTAAAAAGCAACTATTTTAGATAGCTAATGTAATATGCAAATGTGAGAACTAAACCACCATACGGTAATTAGTCATTATTTTGAAAATAACTGGGTCGTTTGGGTCGGTCACTGATAATGCAATTTCTAAGCGTTCTTGATTCATGCCATTCAATCATTCAAGACATATAGGCGCGGACTTTATCAACATAATATAAACTTATAAACGGTCGATTCAGTATATATACCTGATATCAGTCGAATAACATAAAGATACATTTTAAGAAAACTGGTCAAACGAAACAGAAAACTTACATTAATATTTGCCGCCTCTTTATTCTGAGTGGTTACCATATCAGATTAAAAAAATCACAGTAGGGTTCATGTTGTTAAAAATTTAGAATCACAACGGTAATGGGTCAAGAGGCACGAAGTGTACACCCCATCCGTTGATCTCCCTGATAATGGTAAAGTTTGATTCAGGTCGCTGGTTCAGTGCGTTGACTCTTTAGTGAGTAATACTCTGAATGGTATTCATCAAGCTGATGAGTTCAACTTTAATCAAACCTACTCAAACACCTTCAAATTCTATCATCCAAGCCAAATGTGAGCTGGCAATCACCTAGAGAAACAGAAAAGTTGTCTCAGATTTATTCGTGCCCTGGTGCACGCGTGAAATTTGCTGAGGCGAGTGCCTCACAACACAGCAAACTGAAAATAGCAATATACTTCGCTTTTTTTAAGTTTATCAAAACCAAATACCTATGGCATTAACGTTATGCGAACTTCACAAATAAGTAGGTAAAAGTTGTATGATACTATGGCCCAATTGAATCGAAACAAATGGATGGAAACTAAAAACTTACATACTAATTCTTCGTTTCTTGATGACAAAAGTATTTTTTTAATCCCCATGGTGTGTATTATTTTACACACCTTTATTCGACCAAAAACGGACTTAGAATGACCAAAAACCGACCCAAAATGCCAAATATGTTTTGTTTTTGTGTTTTTTGAATGTGCAGGGACGGTTATCGTGAAAATGAACAAAATCGAGCTAAAAACATGCAAACACGAGCACGGGATTGGAAGAGTGTGAAAAGTCGGAGCCGGGAAAGCAAATGAGCTCAAAATGTCAAATCAACCCTTGAAGTCTACTAATATGTCACATTTAGCCCTTGGTTCAAGTTTACTGAAATGACAGAAGTGGTCCCTGGAATTCAAAAGTTACAAGTTTAATCCTCTAACTTATAATCCTATTTATTACAAATCCTAAACCTATAAATAACCCAACCACAAGCCCAACTACTACACAAGCCCACCACCCTTCTTTATAAAATACCCGGCCCACTCCCAACCATTTACCCGGCCAACCCAAACTTCAGTCAAAATAAATAAAAAATAACAAAAAGAAAATCCCGCCACCCTTTTACCTTTCCCCCAAATCCTTCCATGAACCCTAATCCCACTTTCACCCAATTAACCTAGTATTAAGGGTAATTAGGACAATTCCCAATACCCTGATACTCACTGACACAAGGAATGACAGGTGGCACGCTCTGATTAGCTCCTACACGTCACGAATCCACATGGAAGCATATGATTGGAAGACTGACATCACAGGGGATCAAATTGGGTTATGCTTTGGAATATACTCTCTCTGGATCCTTCTGAAGGCTCGAGCTCAAGGCTATATATACTCACTCCTCACTCACAAATTGGTTGGTTAGATAGTTAGTAGTTAGTTAGATGTTAGGGTAGAATATAGGGTTAGCTTAGTTAAACTTTAGTGTAATCTCGTTGTAATTGAATTTTAAACTTCAATTTGTACTCAGTTAAGTTTGTAATAAATTTCTCAGTTTCATCATTTCAATTTGAATGCACTTTACTTTTGCTAAAATCTATTACAAGCTCTCATTTACATGTTTCTTAAGCTCATTCAAGACTAAAAATTGTTTACAGCTAGTTTGGTAAAATTGTTACTGCTTTTATTGATTAATGAGATATTGGTCAACAAGTCAACAGAGGTGGTTCATGATAGAAAATGGGGTGTCCAGAGGATGATTATGGTTGCAGAAGGTGATATAAGCCTATTGAACAGATAGGCTTTGGACTGGATTTCTCCCTATTTCAGTTAGGGAACTTAAATTTGTAAGATCTCATTTCAATCTTTTTAGTTCTTAATTCATTCAACAGTATGAATCTGTGTTGTTTAAATAGTTTACTGTTTGTATGCTCTTGTTTGTTCTTAATTCAGTAGAATTGGTAGTGTTTAAACTTGTAGACTTCATGTGTGCTTCTATTCATTCAAACTGCTTCTATACTGCCTTATTACTGTTTGATCTATGATGCTAAGCTTGAGTTGTTAACTGTTGAAGTTAGCTGTTGCTTTAGCTTCTGATAGTATTATTACACTTGTTTAGATCATTGGATCTGCATTAGTTAGCTTAAATCTGCATTTTGTAGTGTAGATAGTAGCATTAAGAGTGTTTGGATTTGATTGATTTTAGTTGCTGTAGTTGTTGTTTTGTTGTTATAGCTGCAAAGTTAAGTCACTTAGGTCCTAATTAGACTAAAAATTGCATAAAACTAGTAGGTAACTTAGCATAAGTCAACATAAGTTTAGTTCTTAGATTCTGCCTTCATATCGTGTTCTTATCTTGCTGAATTTTGTTCATCCGCTGCATTTTCTGTTTGTGATTGTATTTCTCATGTTTAATCATGTCTAAGATACATCTAGTAAACGATTTAGGGCAGTAAAATTGGTTTTAGTCAAACTTTAGGTGCTAAACTAAAGTCAACATCTGCAGACTATTAGTTGTTAGCACATCTGAACTATGCTAGATTTAGGGGTGCATTTGTGTTTATTAATTGGGTGTTTTTGGATTTAGAGATAGTTCATAGTGTTAAGTTTTAGCTTCTGATTTTTATTTCCCTTGTTTCAGCTTATTTGCTTGCTTACTTTGTAGCCTAAACTTGTCATTTTCTATGGTAGTTTACTATTCTTCAGTTTCAAAGAACTAAATGTGACTAAACTTGGCCTCAATTGGGATTCAATTAGCTAGTTATTCATAGGGATTTTAGAGTTTTTATGTTCTCTGCTAGGTAGATTAACTTTCGCCCCCATAAAATTTCAGATTAGAGCTTAATTGTAGTGCTTATTTAGGTCTGCTAGCAGGGGTTTTAGAGCCTCTTTGCTGTTTGAGTTTAGGACTTGCATTTGTGTTCTATTGCTCGTAATCTTAGAAAAATTGAGTGTTCTGTGTTGTTGTGAGCTTGCTCAATTGATTTACATGATCCTTTAGCTTTTTGCTTATTCTGGAACTCCTCAGCTTAATGTTTAGCTTATCTCTTAACTGCTTAATTGTTCTTTTAAAATGTTCTGAGTAGACTTTTGGTTTGATTTCAATTCTTTTGAGCATAATTGAGTAGTAGAAACTTCCTGTAGCATCTTCACTAAGTTTTGTTGTAAGTGCTTATTAATAAGCACTTGTAATAAGCTGATTTTAAGCCAATAAGCACTTTCCAGCTTATTTTTCCATTTTTTATATTTTTCTTAGATTTCAAATTACATTTTAGATTTTCTGTAAAAATTTCATAATTTTCTGAATTCATTTGCTATTTCTTTTTATTTTTAAATAGATTTTAGAATAATAAATCATTTTTAATTTCCAAATAAATCATAAAAAGACAAAAATATTTTCTGATTTTATTTTTAAAATTCATTTTCAGTTTAATAAGATTTTTAGAAAATAAATTTGTAGAATAAATTTTTCATTTTAAAATTAGTTTGATTTTCTTTTATTAAATAAAAATACAAAAATAGTTTTTAATTCATAGAAAATAAATAAAAAGCCAAAATAATATTTTTCTTTTTCCTAAATTTTTCTTGTATCATTTTAAAGTTTTAAAAATTACTTTCGAGCCCGTAGGTTTAGTCTAGCTTAAGATTCGCGTTTTATTTTGTTAAGTAGACGTTATTTTTAGATCACGTTTGCGTTATTTGATTTACGTGCTTTACATGCTTGTACATAGTGCATGATTAGTTTGCTTTAATCATGAATTCATGTCAATCGTAGCTTAATTCACAAATCCAAAATATATTTTACCATTCGCTTCACACGAGCACATTCTAAACGTCGAAATCGCCGTCAACCTTCGTTGGGAAACGACCCGAGAAATATTCTCACGAATATTTCTTTGGAAAATAAACTTACAAAATACTCACATCAATTATGGCGCCGCTGCCGGGGAAGGCTTGAAACGAATTTGACGTTTACGTTTGTTGTTTTGTGATTTGAAGAACCTTCTTCGGAAGTTGTCGTTTTTGTGAAAAATTTAAAAAATACAAAAAGATAATAAATAAAACACTTTTCACAAAGTGTTTTCATCTTAATAAACATCCTCCGTCTTCCATTTGAGGAGGACGGTTGTAAACCAAATAATTAAATTCTAAACATCCTCACTCCTCCGTGGTAGGTGGAGTGTTGACCAAATAAGCTTTCGCAACAAAAGTATAATCGTGAAATCAATTGTTACCCGATTAGCCCATAAAGCGAAAAGGTTTCAGTTGACGTAACGGTTAACAAAAAGATAATAAGAACAAAAGAAAAAAAAAATATAAAAAGAAAAAGACAAAAAGATTTTGTTTTTAAATTTTCTTTGTTAAAAACCCAAAAAGATTTTCTTTTTCATTTTGATTTTTGATTTTATGTTTGATTTTCGTTTACAAAATACCATAAATATTCTTCTTATCCTCTCACATTTGATTCTTCTTCTCAAACCCTCTTATGTTTAATTCTTATGGATCCGATTTGTTTTAAGTGTGGAGAACCGTTCTTTCAAGGTTCTTGTGTTTGGTGTACGTGTGAACAATGTGGTCGTGATATTCATGACGGCGTTTGTTTGAATTGTAATTCTCCCGAGTATGTTCAAAGATCGTTTAACTATCCTTCAAACGTTCCCGATTATTATCCGACACCACCACCACATTCGTTCATTTGTTTTAATTGTGGAAACCCATCCGACGAAGGATTACCGTGCGGACAATGCTTTTGTAACCAATGCGGATATGTTAATTGTATATGTTATGTCCCGAGTGCTGAAACGTCTTACGCTTGTGATATGTGTTTTGATAATTATCTTAAAAACGATTTTAATCATCCTTTTCAAAACTCGTATGAGCAAGTGCCGTATTACAATGGTGATTCTTTTCAAAGTTCGTCGAATTTTCAAATGTTGGATGAAGTTGTGGAGGAACTGAAATCTTTTGGTGAAATGCTACAAAAGTTTACGGATAATCGTGTTACTCATACTTCCGATCCTCACGAGAAGTCTATTGCAGAATTACTTGCTGAAGAGAGAGCGTCTAATCCTTTTAAGAATTTTAATAACTATGATTACGACGATGATGAGAAAATTACGATTGTTCTTAATCCTCACAAAGCTTCTATTGTTTCTCCCGTAGAACCCAAGGACTCTCTAAAAATGGGGGACGAGCCTCTTAATACTACTCCGGCAACGGAATCTGACTTATTCAATAAGTCAAGTGTTGAGAACCTCGTCCCAATCCCAAGTGAGTCCGGGGAAAATTCTAACGGTGAAGTTGTTCAAAATACTCCTCTTGATATATCTGAAGATAATCCCGACTCTTCCCATCCTTTTCTCACATCATTTGAGGGAAGTGATTCCGTTTTGGATGAGGTCGATACTTTTCTTGCTAATACTGATTCTTTTCCGATTAATATCGATGATACTTATTTTGATCCAGAGGGGGATATTCTTTTCCTTGAAAGGTTACTGAATGAAG
>LBNU01021271.1:29009-51096 GCA_014162995.1 Artemisia annua
TTATATCCTAAATCTTATCGACTAACGTATCTTTGGCATAATTAATAAACGGCCCTAAACTTATGTTAGGATTACCCTTACCTTTTCAAACATTGAGGACAATGTTTCGTTTTAGTTTGGGGGGGTCAATCTTCGATTTGATTTGATTTGCACTTTCAATTGTGTCGTTTACTCATGCAACCTCGTTTTTCCTCAAAAATAGCAAAAATTAAAAATTTTGAAAAATTGTGAAAAAGAATAAGTGTTGAAAAGTTGTGAAAAATAGAATAAAAGTTCGAATAAGTGTTTTGACACCGTGTTGACTTTCTTGTTGGCGAGAGTAGAAATAATATTTTGACTTGATTCGGGCGTGTTGAGCCCTAGCTTGTTCCCTTAACCAATGATGATCACATAAGCTTGTGCTAGTTTTGTACACAAGGAGCTATAAAACGCGAATTCTTCTTTTAGAATCCGCAAGTTCCCGTACATTACTTTATATATGCGCAGCTTAAAAGCTTTCGCTAGTCTTTTACATAAGAAGCTAGAAAATGCGAATTCTTTTATTAGAGTTTGCAAGTTTCCGTATTTGACTTTAAATATGCGTGGCTTGATTATCGGCTAAGTATTCGCGGATCTCATTATTTGAGATTTGTTAAAAAGGCGAAGAGCGAGAAATGATAGTGTTTATTTAGAAGTTAGATGCCATACGTGGAGTAGTGGTTCTCTTTAAAGCTCATCGAAGGTACTTGTGGCTTTTTCGTTCCCATCAGCTTGTTTCACCCCATATCTTGTGTATAATAATTAAAGATGTCTCGGTTTTGACGAAATTTAGTTCTTTATCTTCTTAAGAGAATCTTTGTTTGAAAAATTGGGTACACATCAAGGATACACCCCATTGTATTGTGTTGTATTGTATAGTATTTCGTTGTTTTGCGTAGTACGCATGTGGTTTCGGAGCTACCCTAAAGCCCGGTATTCATAAGAGCTAAAGTGCTTTGAGACTTCGGATTGAGATCGGACCTTGGATCCTACATTCTAACCCTAGCAGTTGGCGGTAGGTCTTGGATTGAAACCGTGAAGGTTCGGAGTTGAAAAGTTACTAAGGCAAGAAAAAGTGAAAAAAAAAGTATCAAGAAAAAAAAATGATGAAAAATCAAAAGAAAGAATAAGGATTTATGTTGAGATTTATGGATTAAGTGCTTAAGTGTTAAGACTAAAGTTGGTAGCACGTTAGGTGCATGCGAATGATCCTAGATCGGGCGCATGAGGTGCACGTGAAGGTACTCTCCAACTTATGTCTATTTTGTTGTATTCCAAAGCCTATGTATGTATCCAGTATCCTTGATGTGGACCTCATTTTTCGTGCAAACCTTCTTAAGAGAAGATGACTAACTACTTAGCGTTGGGATTTTTGGTATCTTTATCGGATTAAATCATATGGAAAACGAGAATATATGAAGCAATTCATTTATCTCACAAAAATAAAATAAATAGATACAATAAGATACGGGAACAAGGGGTTTTTACACAAGTAACTACGATGAGTAGTATTGACATCTAATTTGTAAATAAATGGTGATCTCGTTCATAAGCTTAGTTTGGGAACTTGTGAAAAATCGAGGATGACGAATTTTATCCATATGGTCACTATTCTTTGAATCGTGTTTCTACTCTAAGACCCTAAAAGTTATTGAAAGATAATGAAAATCGATACACCGTCACGTGAATAAAGTTGTGAAAAGTTCGTAAGTTATAAGTGTAATAAATGGAGGAAAAAAGAAAATGGTAAAACGGGGCGTTTAAGGGAATAAATGGTTTCATATCTCTTTCGAACATTTTGCTACTTTTCAAAGTTAAGTAAAAAGAGTTCCCAACCATCTCTTTCTCTATCTGTTCTTGCATAGAATCATACAACATTTAATCATATAATATTTCAAATAAGCTCATAAACTAATTATCCAAACACCCCTTGAACTTTAAGCCTATTGTGCTTTACTCTAAAACAACTTGAGTAACCTCATTTAGGTATCCGCACCTATTTTGAACTAACAAACTACCTTAGCAATGTGTAACTATTGAGAATATGTGATTTTCATAAACACGCCTGACACACTAAACATTTAAAAACACAAAATTATAAACATTTTAGGTGACCCGTACCATAAGTCCCAGAATTGACCAGTTACCCAACCTTCTTAAGTCGACCATTTAGCCACTTCTAGTTATCGTAAAATTTTGCAAAGACAGGGAAACTTACAGTAGAATTGCAGGAATCCTTATCACCACATCCATACCCGAAATCCTAAACCAAATTTTTCAAAATATCCCATTTTCAGGATCATGTTGTCTATCTCTACTTCTTTGTTTCCAAACTCTAAAATATTTATTAGTGTTAACTAAGCTTAAATATAAACAGGGATCATAAATTAAATAAAATAAATACATAAATAAATAAACAATTTTTGATTTTCAGCATGTTCGTTTAATGTGGTCTATAGTTACCTGTCCGACTTGTGTTGCTACTATCACCACTGAGCGCTTTCTCAAATGCTAATACCGGCTAAATAAACTGTAATCCATGAGTCTTTCTTGTTCAAGATATTGCCAGTCCCTGTCCAGTTTCATGCACCAAAGGCCTGATAATGGTTATCTGACCATTAAATCAAGTGGCCGCAATTTAGTGAAATTATATAAGGATAAATGCTCAATGTCATTACCTGCTATCGTGAGGTGTAGCGAAAATCCAGCAGCGGCCTTGTACCATAGCAAAATGCGAAATCGTGTCGGAGCTTGTGTTCCGTCTAACAGCATCCTGGAAATCAAAATGTAAGCAATCCCGTAATCCCAAAAAAGTAACTTCATCAGGTTTACAAAAACTGAATAAGCCTATAAGCAGGGAAAATAAGGTAATCCAAACACTCCTTAAAAAAATGTGACAACTAAACACAGAGTGGTAAATTGTATCTCCGTAATTCTCAAAACTCTCGGCTTCATAACATAAATTAATTAATCATATCAAACATACGGATGCAGCTAAACTTCTACTATTCCACTCTCAAGTCTTAACAAACATAAACTATAAAATCGACACGAAACATTTAAAAAAAAATGTTGTACCCAATTAGTTTTCAGTTTTCATCCATTGTTACCATTCACCTTCTTAACACTATAAATTTATAAAAATCATATAATCAGCCTAAACTAAAAAACTTTATTCACTAAAATTCATCGAAAAAATATCACCTTTAGATGGAAACCACTCAAACACCTGAAATCCACAATCAAAAACCAAAACTGAAAAAAAAAATGGCGAAAAAGTTAAACNNNNTTTTTTTTTTTTTTTTTTTTTTTTTTTTTTTTTTTTTTTTTTTTTTTTTTTTTTTTTTAAGTGTTTAGCATAATCAATAAAATTAATAGAAAATACGAACCAAGTGAAAAAATCAGATAATCTTACCTTTGTAATCCATGAATCTCACTCAAAAAAGCTAGAACCTGCAATTAAATCAAACCATAAGTAAAAGCACAAACTTTATATAAGTAAATTAAATAAATAAATAACCTGCCTCTTGATTAACTGCAATTAAATCTTTAACCAAACCCTAAAAATCAACGGAGCCGATCATTTGTGGGTTTATTTTCCCTGCTTTTTTGATTAACAATAATTAAGAAAATAGAGAGGATCGATCATTTGTGGGAATGTGTGTTTTTGTGTGTTTGTTTTGTGGGTTGAAGAAGGTGGGAGAGAGGTCTGGACAGAGATGCGTGTGTGTGTTTTGTGGCCTATGGAATTTGTGGGATGGTTCTGGAATCTGTGGGAGAAGAAAGAGATTTATTTCTTGAGATAATGTAGATGTTACTGTTCTTGCCACTTTAGAACTATAGTACTATGGAAACTGTTGGCATTTGAAAAACGTTCATGTATCTGTTGCATTAGCAATCTAATCACACCCTAAAGCGTGAACAGTTTAAGTCCCCAAGTTTCCCATCCAATGGGCTGCTACCAAGTCTACCAAACTGCACTGTTGGGTCAACAAATTAGCACTATTAACACACTAATCACACTTTCCAGCCAATAGCACTCGAGTTTAAAGGAGTTAAAATGTTTTTTTGGAACACAATTAGTGTCACATATGTTTCCCGTTTATATAATATTATAATACCGAGCACGCAAATGTATACGTTTTGGTGAAAATATATCAAGACACAGATTAAAAAGATAGAAAGATAAGGACCAAAGAGCAAAATCATTTCTTCCATACTCTTCTTTGTCTTGCACATAAAGAAAAGAAACGAAACCAAATCAAAAAACGAAACCCTAACAATAAATTATCATCAAATCAATCAATCAATCAATAATCAATCATGGCGAGTGTAGATGTGGCAATGAAATCATCATCAGAATCAGCAGGGATCGAAAGCTGCTCATCAAAAGGTGGTGGGAAAACAGGTGAAGGATTAAGACAATATTATCTGCAACATATTCATGATGCTCAGCTTCAAGTCCGTCAAAAGACTCATAATCTTAATCGTCTTGAGGCTCAGCGTAACGAACTTAATTCCAGAGGTACTATTTGTTTATTTTGGGTATTTCTTGTTTTCTTGTCAAGATTTCATTTTTTTTTAATTGTTTTAACTAGATAAATAACTTAATTTTGATATATTTTCAATCTTTTTACCATAGGTTTAGTTGGGTTTGCATTTGGTGTTGTAAAGTTTGAATCTTTTGATTTCATGGTGTTCGAGATTGCGTTTTGAGAGTGTTTATTAGAATACAAGAATCTTTTGTTAAGGTGGTTTTTGGGATTGTGTTCTGAGAGCGAGTATATGGTTATTGTGTTTGCGCCAAGATAAATAGTTAGAAAATAGTGTTTGGCAAATCGGTACAAAAAGCAGTTGTCTTGAATGGTTTTGCAAAACTGAACGCCCTCTAAGAATTAATTCTCATCAGGATCTTTAGATGTAGCTCTTTAAGTGAAGAGCAACAGTATCAGTAATTGGAAATTTGATTAAATTAGTGATTGTCGTGATTGGTGTGATTGTCTTTTGGATTGTTTGGAGATGGATGTAGCTTTTGAGGGAAGGTTAATTTTGGAACTGAGGACTATATTTTGCTAATCATAACATCTTTACAAGTTGGAATTCACTTGTTGTAATAGGGTGGAACTTTTTCTATGTTTTTGAATGTGTTGTGTAGGAGTAGCCGGAGGCAGAGTTCATTTATGCTTTAACCCTTTTATATGTTTTGTCTTAAAGTCAGCAGCTTTTTTTGTGTTCCTTGCTCATGGTGTTAAAATAATGAGTATATATTGTGTTTGTGTCTGTTTCTTTGTGATATGAGATTTTTTATATTGGGTTTGTTACTAACTCTAGACTGTAATGTTAATTACAGTCAGGATGCTTAAGGAAGAGTTGCAGCTGCTTCAAGAGCCTGGATCTTATGTTGGTGAAGTTGTCAAAGTAATGGGAAAGTCTAAAGTACTAGTCAAGGTTAGTAATTATTAATGGCTTCTGTCCAAGAATGTTTGTTAAACAAGTAGAATATTCTCTTCATTATCTGCGCAACTAGCCTTAGTTTTGCTAACAAACTTAGTTATCTCATATGTGTATGTTTGCTCTACAGTCAATATTATGTTACAAATTACCGTTTTATTGAGGTTTTACTTATTGTGTTGCCAGGTGCACCCAGAGGGTAAATATGTGGTTGATATCGACAAAAGCATTGATATCACTAAGATCACTCCGTCAACCAGAGTAGCCCTCCGCAATGACAGCTATGTTCTTCATTTGGTTTTGCCAAGCAAAGTTGATCCTCTGGTCAATCTAATGAAAGTCGAAAAAGTTCCTGATTCTACTTATGATATGATTGGTGGGCTTGACCAGCAAATCAAGGAGATTAAGGAGGTAATCTGAAGTTTCTGTTTTTTTATTTCGGAGCTTGAAATTAACAAGTTGGTGTCATGTTATGCATATGTCTGGTTATTCATGCTTACAATTTTTCAGGTTATTGAACTTCCAATCAAACATCCTGAGTTATTCGAGAGTCTTGGAATTGCTCAACCAAAGGTAACAATCGCGTGCAATATATATCCAGATATTCTTCTTTCATATTCATTAAAACTATTTTGTTAACCTCTCTTTTTCTCTCTTAATCTGTAGGGAGTTCTGTTATACGGACCTCCTGGTACTGGGAAGACCTTGTTGGCCAGAGCAGTGGCTCATCATACTGATTGTACCTTTATCAGGGTCTCTGGTTCCGAACTAGTGCAGAAATATATTGGAGAAGGGTCTCGGATGGTGAGAGAACTTTTCGTCATGGCCAGGTTTGTATACTGTATATGTTTGTAATGCTGTTTTTTCATTCTTAATTGACGCACTATATATTCTTTGCGTTTACTAATGGATGGTCTGTTTATGGGTTTTTTTGTGTAGAGAACATGCTCCATCTATCATATTTATGGATGAAATAGACAGTATCGGATCTGCTCGTATGGAGTCTGGAAGTGGGAATGGTGACAGTGAAGTGCAAAGAACTATGCTTGAGCTTCTTAATCAGCTGGACGGATTTGAAGCATCAAACAAAATCAAGGTACTAATCACAATGCAGAAGGGATGCTTAACTGGATGAAGCTATGGACGATTCAACTTCCGTTGAATTTAGTCTTTAAAGTTTTTGTTATCTTCTAAGACCTTTTTTCTGTTTTAATGCCACCAGGTTTTGATGGCTACCAACCGTATTGATATCTTGGATCAAGCTCTTCTCAGGCCAGGGAGAATTGATAGGAAGATTGAATTCCCAAACCCCAATGAAGATGTGAGTACCTTTGTCCCAGTTATATGATCTTTGATGGGTTTTCTGACTTGTCTTAGCTGTGAATATGGTTTTATCTAGCATATTTTCTGAAAGTTCACCTTTTTTGCTTACTAGTAGAGAAAGAAAATTTGAATGGTCAAAATGGGTCGGCTGGTTAGTCTACCTGGAAACACATTTTGATGCACTTCTGCCTTGGGCATGGATCTTAAGATCTATGCTCAAGTCCAAATTTTGTGACTAGAATTTTACAGCTTTGTTATTTTGATGTTTAGGGTCTGTTTTGAGCATCTTTTACTTTATAGGGTTTGAGTCTGAATTTTATGATTATTAGCTTTCTTTCCAAGCTAAAGCTAATAATCCCTTATAAATATACTGGTTGGGGCTTGCTTATTTTCATTTTTTTTAAAGATTTATACAAGTTATAAAAATCGAAATTCCCATTGGATATATCTACCCAAATAGTTTGTGTGTTTCGTTGTTTGTTTACAGCAATTCAATATATCGACCAGGCATCACATTTTTTCAAAATATTGTAAAGTTTTGTTTTTGGTAATCATGCCGTGTCAAATACAATTACCTAAATTTTTGTATTCATAACAAAATTTATCAGTAAATTTCTTTATTTTATAGTAACAATCTAATTATTTTATTTGGGCTATTTTGAACCAGCGTGGCCCAATTTTGCTTTTAATACTTGTTTTAGCTATTAGAGATCGACCCATTGATAAGTAAATGGGTCAAAGTTGCCACATCTACTTGTAAGGCATATAAATTTCTTTCCATGTCCGTGTGTGACTAAGGTGTGATTGGTAGAATGTAACTAATTTTAGTTCTAACTAAGTAGTACGTTGATCCTTTTTGATAATCATTTGCATCATGTTTGCTTGCACTAATCTTTGGGCATTTCTTTGTAGTCACGGTTTGATATTCTGAAAATTCATTCAAGAAAGATGAACTTAATGCGTGGCATCGATCTAAAGAAGATTGCTGAGAAGATGAATGGCGCATCGGGTGCTGAGCTTAAGGTGAGTTTCTGTCTTGATTCTTTCTAACCCTATATAGTTTCTATTTGGTTGTATGATGAAATTCAAGTTTCATTTTCCCAGTAATACACACCTATCTATTCGATTGGAATTGTTTGTAGTATGATACGATACCTATCTGTTGCTGCGTTTGAATTGTTTAGGAGATGTTTACTTTTCTATAGTGTGATAATTGGAGGTTAGTAGTGTTTGACTTGACCTGATGACCTCTAATCTCTAAATGACAATACTTTCATGATTGTGATAATTGGAGGTTTAGTAGCGTATTAGGTGACAAGTAAGTAGTACTAGGTGACGCCTTGTCCAATTGTCACTGCTGGCTAGACTAAAAAAAAACATGCATAATCAAATAACACCAAATCGCGGAGAAGTTATTAGTAGCCCAGAGATTATAAATCTTGATTGGACTGTTACATTTAACCAACCCCACACTCTCACAATGAAATAGATGTAGGAAATTACTGATGAACTAGATAGAACTCGATAGAAACCCATAAAATGTATGCCTTAGAAGTGACATAAGTACACATTTACAACACTCTACACCTCGAGGGGTCACTGCACAATAGAAGTGCACATCAAGGTAGCAAAATGGGTTGGCATGATTGGGTTGACACGGGAGGTTTTCATTTAAGATATTTACCTTTTAATGGACTCGTTTATTACTGAAGTTACATTATTTCAATCATTAACTTTGGCCTTGTTTCGACTCATTTGGCTTGGTTCCTTGTAAGCAACTAAGCATATTTTATAATTTTACCCGTTTGAACCATTAGATAGAATTTAAGCTGTATCAGCCAAATCTTAGGTAATGGGTTAAATTGCCTTTTCTACTGGACTTGGTAAGAACTTATCAGTGACTTCAATTTGCTCATTTCTATAGCTGCCACACTCATGGTAACTTTGTAGCTCGGAAGTTAATACTATTTCCTGCTCTTATGCTTGTGTTTATAGGCCGTTTGCACAGAAGCTGGAATGTTTGCTTTGAGGGAAAGGAGAGTCCATGTGACCCAAGAAGATTTTGAAATGGCAGTTGCTAAGGTTATGAAGAAGGAAACTGAGAAAAACATGTCTCTACGCAAGCTATGGAAGTAATCTGTTTGTTTACTCGTGTTTCACTTTCTGTTTATGGAACTCTAGTGAACCAATGTTTTTTCTACATAGTATCGTCTTCAATCCTGCCCAAACTGTCGCACTTATTTCATTTATGTACGGATTGTGTTCGACTACAAGTAGATTGTACTGAACCGCATATTTTATTTATCTTTGCACCCGAAACATACTGAAATGTTGTTAAAGTTTTTATGTTAAAGTTAACAATTAAAGACTAGTGGTTGATGATGTTTGACATTGAATTCTCGTGTGTGTGTTTTTGTGAAAACAAGCTAAAGAAATACACAAGTAATGTTTTATCAAGTATCTTGTGATCCATGGGGGATGCTTTTTGGTCTCAGTATCTTAGTGTTTTTACTGGGCATAGTATTATGTAATGTTATTCGTAACTAGGAAAATTGTTTATACATTACAGCCCGGGGGATCCAATAGATTTGGACATGGACATGGACAAACAGATAGTTGTGTCCTGGAATGCCTGAAATAGATAAACATGAACATTATCAAAGTTGAAAGCTAATGCTTCACACTTGACAAAGTCAAGAACTCTATTTGAAAGGCACATCCCATCAGAAACTTTAAATATGGTTTGAAAAACGTTGTCCGTGATTAGTGCTTGAACCATATCCATCAATTCAATGAGATTAACGTCTTTTGTTTCTTGTTTAAAACATCTGCGCCCCGCCATACATAAAAGCTGGCAAGCTCTTAGCGTAAAAAACAAACACAACCTAAACAAGTCGCTAAACAAAAAATAGAAACTTGACAACTCTCAACAAAAATAACGATGTATTGACTTATTGTCAAGATGTAAACACTTGATGCTTATCCCTTGCATTCGTGTTTGGGTCATTCACAGCACTACTATACCATCCCTATTTATTGTGGGTTGCCTAGTCGTCAGCACTAGTTTAGCTTACGATGTGTTTGGAAGCCCTCGGCCAAACGAACATTTCATAGAGATCCGACAACCGCAAGGAATCCTATTAATCATTGGCTGGGTTTAGATTCTTTCGAACAACCCAATGAATTTAGGGCCCGTTTGGTTTGATGGTATCACCACTGTGCAAGTTATAATAAATTGTTTGGTAACTTTTTTAAAGAAAAAGTAATGGAATCATTTTTAAAAAATCATTTCATGCTATATTGAGGACTTTTGTTCCATTTCATCTGACACATAAATGTCAGCCACACAAGTAGTCTCCTTTTTCTATCTTCTTTGTCTTTTTGTTATAATTTTTTTATTTCAAATAATTAAATATTTTTAATTAAATATATAAATTAAATAGTTATTAATTTTCTCTCTCCTATTTTTTTTTATTTTTTTTTTTATTTTTATTTTTTCAAACCATTCCCAAATCCAAATCCTATTCTAAACCCAAACGGGCCCTTAGTAGATCTTTTTAGGAGGCGTCAATGACCATAGATCGAACCTATCCAATTTTACAATGCGATGGTTTGGCTGTTCACGGCCTAGTTGTGCCTACCATTTCTTTTCCGGTGTTAATTTCAGTAATGCAGTTCTTAAAACGATAAACCTAATTCGAATAATAGTCTTTCGGTTAAATTAAATTCTGAAATCAATTATAAAAATGTCTTTTTTGATTGGATGGGAATGAATGAAAAAAAATTCTTAATCTTAAATCACATCATATTGAACATGAAGGTTTTCACTTTAGCTTCTATTGTAACAAAAGATGCCCCTTTTATGTGGAAAAGACCAATATCAATAATTATGATTTTACGTAAGGACAATTCCTCAATGTTTATTCGCAACAAGATATTTTCTTTGTGTGTCGGTTCAAAGAAACATGCTTTTTAAAGGGGAGATAGTATTTCAACAATCGAGTCACATGTACCTAACATATTAAATCTAAGGCTTTTCACAAGCGAAACGTATAATTTGTACAAATCTTTCCAATTTTCCATTAGTTCATAGAACTATTTACTCGATTTCCGACATTTCTAAAACACTTGTAACAAAGAGACAAATAATCAATTTTGAAAAAACTTATTATAAACCTTTTTCAAATTTAATATGTATTTGTATCACCATACCTTTTCCAATTTTTTGTGTGATGTTGTTCAAATAATCAAGTGTGTTAACACACACTCATTAACGAATATGACTGTCGAGTCTTAAACAATATCTTGTTAAGAGGGTAGGGTATCACCCGCCCCCCCATGCCAATCCATCGTGGCCACCGAAATGGTGCCGTCACCTCACCCCAACCACCTTGCGCCAATTCTCAGGCCATTTAAGTGGCGTGTCTGATTTCGACAACATAATAATAATAATAATAATAATAATAATAATAATAATAATAATAATAAATAAATAAATAAATAAATAAATAACTAAATAAATAAATAAATAAAAGTTACCGTTGTAGGCAACAGTTAGTTATTTTAACAATCTTCTCAATAAGTCTACCTCACAACAATCGTCTTCCTCAAACTTGTCTACCCCTTCGTTACAAAACTCGATATCTTCCTCGCAACAACCATTTTTTCCTCCGTATGGTACCCAATACAATATAGCTACATACACACTAGAACAATTATATCATGAACAACTTTCATATCAACAACACTAAGAAATCTACACACAATTTCAAAATCTCCAATATCAAATAAATACACCACCACAATTATTTCAATGCCAACAAACACAACCACCGCCACGATTCTAACAACAAGAACCACAATTCAAAGAACCACCACCACTACCAAAAGAAACCCGTGAACAACGACGTAGAGGAAAACGACCCGCAAAAAGAAAAACCACACCCACGGTGGACATGGACGTGGACCTTGACAAGGTGATGGCACCGACACAGGTTTTGCAACGTTGGACGGCGGAGGAAGAAAAGTTGCTATGTTAGACTTGGGTCGAAGTTTCCGAGAATAACGAGATCGGATCCAACCGATCCGACGAGTCGTTTTGGTGGCAAGTTACGGACGATTTCAACAAAACTTCAAAAGGTTGTCATCGTACCAAGGATATGATAATGGGGAAGTGAGCTACGTTGAACGGTAATTGCCAATAGTTCAACGGTGTTTACAAACGTTTAAAACGTCCTGGTAAAATCGGGGAAAGAGCGGTTGATCTTTTGGAACGTGCAAAGCTCCAACATGAAGAGTCAAAAGGCGGGACAAAATAGTTTACTCAAGAACACGCGTGGCGTGTTTTGAAATTATGCGCCAAATAAGACTCGCCCAAACTGGTTGATCCAGTCGATCTCACCGAACTATTCGGCTATGATTCAAGATCTCGTCCCCCCGATAGATCTCGTCCCGAAAAAAAAACGGAAACAATGTCGAGCACCACGAAAAGTCACTCGGAGTCTTTATCCGAGCTCTACATGCAGAATTTAAACGCAAACGGGAAGCCGCCGAATCGGCGTACGAGGTGAAGAAGGAGAAAGAGCATTGAATCTTGTTCAACCCTCAAACGGATCCTGACAGGATTGACGCTAACGGACGATTAACCCCGTTAGAATCTGTAAAGCTACTGGATTTCAAAATGGAGCACCGCAAGGGATCAGAGGTTCCAGACACTCTCGATACTCACTTTCAGATCACACAATCGGTGATTTCGAATATCATCTACGCGATTTCCAGTTTTGAGTAAAAAAAAAGCTTTCATCGTCTTTTTCCCGCTTTCACCTTCGATTGAGAAGGGATTTTTTTTCAGGTTTTCAATTCCTCTCCGGCGAGGTTTTGATGCAGGTTTTACCGACCAGGTTTTAATATTTATAATTACTCGTTTTACCTAAGGTCTACCTATTTGCACTAACAGACAGAGAATCCGGTCGTGTATAGAATAGTAATGGTAACTTCGAGGTCGTCCCAAGAGCTATGTGGTGCGGACTAAGTTTAAGTCTAATGTCACTAATTAAAAGAAAGATTGATTGATTGGTTGAAATAAAAACAAAACAAGAAAACAAATGGCAAATAAAAGTAAAGTTGTGAGCAGTGGGAGAAAAGTGTACTAGCCTAGTTACTACTCCTATATCATTTTATGTCATGTTCCCTATTAAAATAATCTTATGCTTTAGGTGGGGCGGACATATATCACTAGGTGCATATGGTCAAGTTCCCTAGCCTATCTCCCCCGAATCCTGTCAGGAACCATGGCGCTTCCCATGTAGTAAGCCGACGTATGGTATACGGGTTTGAGTCATTATGTGCCACTACATGCTAGACTTATCTCTAATGGCCCGTTGTCACGATCATAGACCATTTCTCTAACTTCTTAAGTTTATCAAGTACGGAAGGTGATCCTATGGTCAATTCACACACGAGGTAATATGGTCAGTTGTCATCCCTCCCATTTCCTTGAAATCCATCAGGCTAGTGTCCTATGGTCAATTCTTCAAGCCTACTAACTCAATTGGGGTCTTAATTCAATTAAAGCTAGCGTAATGGATACAACCGCATATCAAAACTACCGAAACAAGAGGTTCTCAAGATAAACTATGCATGCACTCACGTAAAAGCATATAAGAAAAGTACGAAAACATGATTAAAACAATATAGGCATCATAACTAGGCTAGCACCAGAGGTGCTTAGCCAATCATATTAGAATTAACACTCGAAATAATGTTTACAAGATCCATATATTCGAAATGTAATTGAAATAATGAAATGCTAAAACTTATGGTGATTGAGGTATGATTTCTCCCTTGGAAAGCCTTCGTATGCTGCTGTAGAAGGGCCTCCTAACTGCTCCTAACGATCTCTGACTTTGTGTGTGAGAAAGTTGATGTTGAAATGCAGAAATTAGGGCTGTATTTATATGCCCGTCGGGAGTTACGGCGTAACTATGAAATGTGTTACGCCGTAACTGCTGAAATCTTATCCAGATCCATAATTTAC
Organism: Artemisia annua; assembly: GCA_014162995.1. NCBI lineage: Eukaryota > Viridiplantae > Streptophyta > Magnoliopsida > Asterales > Asteraceae > Artemisia > Artemisia annua. The sequence continues at coordinate 42,838 of LBNU01021271.1, forward strand.
GACGTAATTGATGAATTGTTACGCCGTAATAGTGATTTAGGGTTTCTTCTCCGTCGTAATCTCCAAATGGTTACGCCGTAGAGTATTTATCGGATCTGAGATAACTCTTGTAGTCTTCATTACGCCGTATTCCAAAAGGTGTGTTACGTTTTATGTTAATTATTGATCTTGGACTACTCTCGTACTCGTTGTTGCGCCGTATTCCATAATTGTTGTTGCGGCGTAGTCTTCAGATCTGAGGATTCTTCAAGCCATGTGGTTGTTACGGCGTAAACTATGAAATGTGTTACGCCGTAACTCTTGATTCGTGTTGACTTTGGTCTTCTTAGTAGAAATCCTCGCTACGGCATAATTGAGAGATTGAGTTACGCTGTAGCTTCTTCCAGCAAACTTGGATTTGTCTATCTTTTGCACGTACTTTCCAATTTCCTCGTCTCTTTAGCTCCTATGCCCACTTATGACGTGGATACAAAATATGAAGAGATAATAGCATATATCCACATAATTTATTAATATAAATGAGCATAATAGGGGGAAATTGACACTTAAATATCATGGTTATTTGATGTTACCAAATATCCCCCCCACTTGAACTCTACTTGCCCTCATGTAGACCTTATTAGAAGTATTCTCAAAAAGATATCCCCCAATATTACACGGGAAATATGAATTTAAAAATATCCTACGCTAGAATTTCTCAAAGCTGAACACCTCACGAAAAGGGAAACAAACACTCACTCTCTCTATATTCTAAGTGTCAATTTTCGGGGTGATCACTCATTGCACAATCATAGTATGTATTCTATCATAGGCTTGGCAGTTACACAAAACTCCCCCACTAGAGCTAAGGTCAGAACAACCCTCGAAGGCAACATTGGGTGAACACATATAAGGTTAAGGGTGTGGTGTCGTTACTAACATGCCATGGCGAAAGCGACAAAGGAAATGATACATGACCGGAACGCCGGGCAAGACACCAATACCTGCTCGAATCCTGCACCTAAGCATGATTCACGACTAAGGGTAGGAATAGACATGGGATTTCACATAATTGGTGTAAAATGAAAAATAACAAGCAAATAGTCTAAACCTACGACTAAGTCATCACCATTTACCGTTCGCCCAAGGTCTAAACTTCGAAACGCAGAAATTGGATCATAGCAAGTTAATGTGCCATTAGAGGACGTCATTACGGGCACAAAACTGGTCTTCATGTTGGTGTAGAATTATTCACCAACTCTTTTCTTCAATTGTGACCGAAGTGGCCTCTTCGATACTATATCTTTGATAAGCTCTTCATCAAGGTGCTATACATTGGTGCACCTGTTTATTTCAAGTATATACATACGAATTTCACTTTTTTTTTCTTTTCTTTTTTTTTTGCTAACAACAATATACATCCCCCCACTTGAGATGAACAATACATGAGAAAATTTGGGGGTCTTCAAATGATCTTCAATGATTTGTCTTTGTAGGTATGATTCCTGAATTCATCCATTTAGACCTCGAACTAGGGCAAACAACAACTTCCCAATCATAGACTAGACTACACGGTAGGCTAAGGTGTAATGGTGTATCGAAACAATATATATTTGGGTAAGAAGCAAAAGGAATGGCTCAAAAAGGTGTACTAGGGGTATCTTGCACTAAAGATAAGTGCAACAAAAGGGTTTACACGGGGGTCGAGAAGTCGAGGTGACTAATCGATAAACACACACATATAAGGCTATTTGGGTGATAATCCTAAAACATTGCCTTCTAAAATCGTTCCTTCCAAATGCGTCTAGCACATTATTCGTCTATGGGTTTGAAATGATGTAAAAGCCAAGTTCTAAAGTTTACAAAACTACCGGCACACTCAATATTTTGGTGGATTTGGGTAAACAGGGTGAAATTGAATAGGCTAATCCTCACCATATTAATTCAAGGGTTAAATGCACTCGGCTAAGGTCTATTCTAGTTCGGTTAAGAAAAACATGTCAAAAGTTTTAAAAATGGCAAATTTTTTCAAAATAAACTAGAAAAAATGAGGGCTAATAAAGTTCAAGATAATTCTACTCCCCCCTCCACTTGAAATGTGCAAAGTCCCTTTTGTACTAAAAATGAAGTAAATGTGAAGAGAAGGTAGAATTAGAGCGAGAACTTCCCTGGAATTTGCTCCAAAAATGAAAGAAGGATCACAAGAAATCTTCGTGCCTTCAACTAGCCTTCATGAGCAAACTCCATTTCCCTGAAATCACAACACTACCACAAGCATAAATCTAAAAATAAAAAATAAAAACAAGAAAAATCCTAACTCACTTTCGTAGGAATCACGGTTGCATTTAGCGTATGCAACAATCCTTTTAAACCACTTGGTGTCCCAAGTGGACGAGTTAAGTCTCGTGAGGGCTTACAGGGAACATACCCACAAAGTTCATTTAATTACTAATACAAGTTTAGTATGTTTGAAAATATTTTAAAGGATACACCTCAGAGAAGTGTTACGGCGTAACCATGAAAATGAGTTACGCCGTAGTTAGAGAAAACCTGGAGAGATCAGCTACGGTAGGATGGTTACGGCGTAGTCATAAGGCCTTGTTACGCCGTAATTGCTGATCCGAGAGCATCAGTTTCTGCAGTAAACAGATTCTCTCGCTCCTCCATGCTCCAATTCCTGCAAACATATAAGACAAACATACAAACCAACAAAGAAAAGGATAATACGGGTTGTCTCCCGTAAGAGCACTTTTGTTTATTAACGAGTCTTTAAGTTAGACTCATTCCCACGGGTTTTCATGTGGGTTCGACACCAAATTTGGTGTTCATCTCGTCTCTGATCAAAGCTTAAACTTTTCGCCATTCATCCTTCCAACCGGTAATTGCCTATCAAGAGACTTCTCCGTGCAAATAAATCTTCCAATACCGCCTACAGTATATCTCCGGACTTTAAATGTCTATATTTGTATTTCGGGCGGATCATACCTAACCCTTTCAATTTGGCAGCCTTGTACCTCCATGGCCTCAAGTTCATTTTCGTGCCAAAAAGATCTCCTTCTATTGTAGGTCCTTTCACACATCTCCCAAATATCAGCCAACATGCACCCCTTTCTGCCAATCTTGAGCTCATATTTATCTAGGAGTTGCAATACTTCCGTTTCAAATTCATATTTAAATCTTTCAAAACTTCTTTCGTATGGGTCACTGTCTTGATCAGGAGGTCTTGCATCATCCGGATCATTATCTACCATCCATTCTACAAACGCCTTAATTTTGGCGTGCTTATCGACTTTAGTTGTCCCATAATTTCTTTTTATCCATTTATCGAAGGACAGATTGAGTTCTTCTGGCGTTTTGTCTTGAATCAAGCTCTTTTCCCTTGAGTAATCATTAATTCTGCTTGGGTTGCCAAAAGATGGATTTTTCGAAGATTGCCCAGTTTCGACTTTAATCGTGTTGTCAGTAATAGCTTCTGTTTCCTCGACATTCGTAATGGATCGGTTACCATAATCTCTTTGTAATCTTGTTAGTGTACTAGCGTACTAGGTGACAAGTAAGTAGTACTAGGTGACGCCTTGTCCAATTGTCACTGCTGGCTAGCTAGACTAAAAAAAAACATGCATAATCAAATAACACCAAATCGCGGAGAAGTTATTAGTAGCCCAGAGATTATAAATCTTGATTGGACTGTTACATTTAACATTTATGCCTTAGAAGTGACATAAGTACACATTTACAACACTCTACACCTCGAGGGGTCACTGCACAATAGAAGTGCACATCAAGGTAGCAAAATGGGTTGGCATGATTGGGTTGACACGGGAGGTTTTCATTTAAGATATTTACCTTTTAATGGACTCGTTTATTACTGAAGTTACATTATTTCAATCATTAACTTTGGCCTTGTTTCGACTCATTTGGCTTGGTTCCTTGTAAGCAACTAAGCATATTTTATAATTTTACCCGTTTGAACCATTAGATAGAATTTAAGCTGTATCAGCCAAATCTTAGGTAATGGGTTGAAATTGCCTTTTCTACTGGACTTGGTAAGAACTTATCAGTGACTTCAATTTGCTCATTTCTATAGCTGCCACACTCATGGTTAATGGACAGTTAATGCTCTAAACTTTGGACGCTTAATAACCTTTAATGCTATTAACTTTGTAGCTCGGAAGTTAATACTATTTCCTGCTCTTATGCTTGTGTTTATAGGCCGTTTGCACAGAAGCTGGAATGTTTGCTTTGAGGGAAAGGAGAGTCCATGTGACCCAAGAAGATTTTGAAATGGCAGTTGCTAAGGTTATGAAGAAGGAAACTGAGAAAAACATGTCTCTACGCAAGCTATGGAAGTAATCTGTTTGTTTACTCGTGTTTCACTTTCTGTTTATGGAACTCTAGTGAACCAATGTTTTTTCTACATAGTATCGTCTTCAATCCTGCCCAAACTGTCGCACTTATTTCATTTATGTACGGATTGTGTGCGACTACAAGTAGATTGTACTGAACCGCATATTTTATTTATCTTTGCACCCGAAACATACTGAAATGTTGTTAAAGTTTTTATGTTAAAGTTAACAATTAAAGACTAGTGGTTGATGATGTTTGACATTTCTGGGAATTCTCGTGTGTGTGTTTTTGTGAAAACAAGCTAAAGAAATACGCAAGTAATGTTTTATCAAGTATCTTGTGATCCATGGGGGATGCTTTTTGGTCTCAGTATCTTAGTGTTTTTACTGGGCATAGTATTATGTAATGTTATTCGTAACTAGGAAAATTGTTTATACATTACAGCCAGGGGGATCCAATAGATTTGGACATGGACATGGACAAACAGATAGTTGTGTCCTGGAATGCCTGAAATAGATAAACAGGAACATTATCAAAGTTGAAAGCTAATGCTTCACACTTGACAAAGTCAAGAACTCTATTTGAAAGGCACATCCCATCAGAAACTTTAAATATGGTTTGAAAAACGTTGTCCGTGATTAGTGCTTGAACCATATCCATCAATTCAATGAGATTAACGTCTTTTGTTTCTTGTTTAAAACATCTGCGCCCCGCCATACATAAAAGCTGGCAAGCTCTTAGCGTAAAAAACAAACACAACCTAAACAAGTCGCTAAACAAAAAATAGAAACTTGACAACTCTCAACAAAAATAACGATGTATTGACTTATTGTCAAGATGTAAACACTTGATGCTTATCCCTTGCATTCGTGTTTGGGTCATTCACAGCACTACTATACCATCCCTATTTATTGTGGGTTGCCTAGTCGTCAGCACTAGTTTAGCTTACGATGTGTTTGGAAGCCCTCGGCCAAACGAACATTTCATAGAGATCCGACAACCGCAAGGAATCCTATTAATCATTGGCTGGGTTTAGATTCTTTCGAACAACCCAATGAATTTAGGGCCCGTTTGGTTTGATGGTGTCACCACTGTGCAAGTTATAATAAATTGTTTGGTAACTTTTTTAAAGAAAAAGTAATGGAATCATTTTCAAAAAATCATTTCATGCTATATTGAGGACTTTTGTTCCATTTCATCTGACACATAAATGTCAGCCACACAAGTAGTCTCCTTTTTCTATCTTCTTTGTCTTTTTGTTATAATTTTTTTATTTCAAATAATTAAATATTTTTAATTAAATATATAAATTAAATAGTTATTAATTTTCTCTCTCCTATTTTTTTTTATTTTTTTTTTTATTTTTATTTTTTCAAACCATTCCCAAATCCAAATCCTATTCTAAACCCAAACGGGCCCTTAGTAGATCTTTTTAGGAGGCGTCAATGACCATAGATCGAACCTATCCAATTTTACAATGCGATGGTTTGGCTGTTCACGGCCTAGTTGTGCCTACCATTTCTTTTCCGGTGTTAATTTCAGTAATGCAGTTCTTAAAACGATAAACCTAATTCGAATAATAGTCTTTCGGTTAAATTAAATTCTGAAATCAATTATAAAAATGTCTTTTTTGATTGGATGGGAATGAATGAAAAAAAATTCTTAATCTTAAATCACATCATATTGAACATGAAGGTTTTCACTTTAGCTTCTATTGTAACAAAAGATGCCCCTTTTATGTGGAAAAGACCAATATCAATAATTATGATTTTACGTAAGGACAATTCCTCAATGTTTATTCGCAACAAGATATTTTCTTTGTGTGTCGGTTCAAAGAAACATGCTTTTTAAAGGGGAGATAGTATTTCAACAATCGAGTCACATGTACCTAACATATTAAATCTAAGGCTTTTCACAAGCGAAACGTATAATTTGTACAAATCTTTCCAATTTTCCATTAGTTCATAGAACTATTTACTCGATTTCCGACATTTCTAAAACACTTGTAACAAAGAGACAAATAATCAATTTTGAAAAAACTTATTATAAACCTTTTTCAAATTTAATATGTATTTGTATCACCATACCTTTTCCAATTTTTTGTGTGATGTTGTTCAAATAATCAAGTGTGTTAACACACACTCATTAACGAATATGACTGTCGAGTCTTAAACAATATCTTGTTAAGAGGGTAGGGTATCACCCGCCCCCCCATGCCAATCCATCGTGGCCACCGAAATGGTGCCGTCACCTCACCCCAACCACCTTGCGCCAATTCTCAGGCCATTTAAGTGGCGTGTCTGATTTCGACAACATAATAATAATAATAATAATAATAATAATAATAATAATAATAATAATAATAATAATAATAATAATAATAAATAAATAAATAAATAAATAAATAAAAGTTACCGTTGTAGGCAACAGTTAGTTATTTTAACAATCTTCTCAATAAGTCTACCTCACAACAATCGTCTTCCTCAAACCTGTCTACCCCTTCGTTACAAAACTCGATATCTTCCTCGCAACAACCATTTTTTCCTCCGTATGGTACCCAATACAATATGGCTACATACACACTAGAACAATTATATCATGAACAACTTTCATATCAACAACACTAAGAAATCTACACACAATTTCAAAATCTCCAATATCAAATAAATACACCACCACAATTATTTCAATGCCAACAAACACAACCACCACCACGATTCTAACAACAAGAACCACAATTCAAAGAACCACCACCACTACCAAAAGAAACCCGTGAACAACGACGTAGAGGAAAACGACCCGCAAAAAGAAAAACCACACCCACGGTGGACATGGACGTGGACCTTGACAAGGTGATGGCACCGACACAGGTTTTGCAACGTTGGACGGCGGAGGAAGAAAAGTTGCTATGTTAGACTTGGGTCGAAGTTTCCGAGAATAACGAGATCGGATCCAACCGATCCGACGAGTCGTTTTGGTGGCAAGTTACGGACGATTTCAACAAAACTTCAAAAGGTTGTCATCGTACCAAGGATATGATAAAGGGGAAGTGAGCTACGTTGAACGGTAATTGCCAAAAGTTCAACGGTGTTTACAAATGTTTAAAACGTCCTGGTAAAATCGGGGAAAGAGCGGTTGATCTTTTGGAACGTGCAAAGCTCCAACATGAAGAGTCAAAAGGCGGGACAAAATAGTTTACTCAAGAACACGCGTGGCGTGTTTTGAAATTATGCGCCAAATAAGACTCGCCCAAACTGGTTGATCCGGTCGATCTCACCGAACTATTCGGCTATGATTCAAGACCTCGTCCCCCCGACAGATCTCGTCCCGAAAAAAAACGGAAACAACGTCGAGCACCACGGAAAGTCACTCGGAGTCTTTATCCGAGCTCTACATGCAGAATTTAAACGCAAACGGGAAGCCGCCGAATCGGCGTACGAGGTGAAGAAGGAGAAAGACCTGGCAATAATGTAGTGTAAAGAATTAGAGTTTCTCACGGTTAAGACAGACGGGTTACCGGAACACCAAGCCATTGTCATCAACAAGAAAATAAACGAAATAATGGCAAACTATTTTCAAGACCCTCCACAAAATTAGTCATTGTATTGTACATTGAGAGCACCTTTCAAGTCGGCTGAAAAAGAAAAAAAAAAGCTTTCATCGTCTTTTTCCCGCTTTCACCTTCGATTACGAAGGGATTTTTTTTCAGGCTTTCAATTCCTCTCCGGCGAGGTTTTGATGCAGGTTTTACCGACCAGGTTTTAATATTTATAATTACTCGTATTACCTAAGGTCTACCTATTTGCACTAACGGACAGAGAATCCGGTCGTGTATAGAATAGTAATGGTAACTTCGAGGTCGTCCCAAGAGCTATGTGGTGCGGACTAAGTCTAAGTCTAATGTCACTAATTAAAAGAAAGATTGATTGATTG
>LBNU01021271.1:53480-66891 GCA_014162995.1 Artemisia annua
TTACAAAAAGCCCACGAATAAGCACTACAATAAGCTGTTACAGCTTATAAGGGAAAATGGCTTTTTGGTATTTAAATAAAAGGGAGTGCAAGTGTATAACAATAAAAGACCCTAGGGCAACTGGTATACAGGTACACTTATAACACTCTAAAAGGGGGAGGTCTCAGGTTCGAGCCTGCCTACCCCCTTTTTGGTATTTTTTTTTTTAGTATTTCTTTTTACAAAAACACTTAACAACTAAAAATATAAAACTTTTATAAAAACAAACTTTTTAAAACAATGAAATAAGCTCAGAAAGAGCTTATGAGCTCAAACAGTTGAGCTTATGAGCTCAAACAGTTGAGGTTTTGAGCTCAACTTGAGAATTTAAGCTTAAATAAGCTCACAAAAAGCTAAAAACTGAGTAAGAGCTTGAAATAAGCTCCAAACCAGTGAGATGACTTTAAATGAAGCCAAAGAAAAGAGAAAAGCAAAGGAAATAAGCTGAAACTAGAAATAAGCAATTCCAAGAACACTGTCAATCCAAACAGACCTGCAGGCAAATTGTGGGCCCAATTAAGCTTATCAAATAAGTTCTTAAACCCAAAATAAGCCTGGAACCAGCTAGATGGGCTTATGAGCTTTCCAAAAAGCCAAAGCACACCTTGTGGGGTCCACTAATAAGCTCAGAATAAGCTATAGAAGTTTGGTGGAAATCTGGTGTATACTGAATATACTCAGTGTTCAAACAGAATGGGACAAATTAAAATAAGCTTGCAGCCCTAGGTAATAAGCTAGAAAATTGAAAATGAGATTGGAACTAGCAAGCTGGCTTGCTTGGCTTCCCAAAAAGCCAAGAAGCTCACAGTGGGACCCACTAACAAGCTTTTGAGAAGCTTATGAACTTGGTACAACTACACTGAATGCTCAGTGTAGTATTTTGCTTTGAACAAATAATACAGGCATGAAAAGCAGTGTAATAAGCAATATATGGAAAATGAAAAGTACAAGTAGCAAGTATGCCAAAAGGGCTTTACAAACACCAAATTTCACAAGCTAACACTCAATAGTCAATCTTGTGCAAGCTTATAAAACTAGCATGTAGAACTGTGCACAGAGCATGGTTTAGAAAAATAGCTTAAAAGATAAGCCAAATTAAGCAGTTTAATCTACTATGTAAAAATTAACAAAAATACTATCATGTAGATTAGCAACAAGATTTTATGAATCCAGAAGCCCAAATTCTAATATCCAATATTAAGCTCACAATAAAATTCAACAGTTTATTCAAAAACTTTTCTACTAAATATTTTGACTTTTTTCTTTGAACACTAACTTTGACTTTGGTGAACTTCTACCCTAATTTACTGATTATTTATGATATATTAAGTTAAAATGAAGCTAGTTTAAGTATTTCTAACAACTTATGAAAGGTTAGTGAAGATTATGTAACCTAACAACTTTGACAGTGAATAATATGAGAAGATTAAAGAAAGGTTTGACTATTTTACATAAGACTAATGGTTATTATGGTATTACTGATCTAACATGGACTAAAGAAACATGCATAAACCAAATACAACAATAAGAATAGCCTTGAACACCTTAAAACCAGACAAACCAAACACTACTTTAAAGATCACTGCCTTGAGATTTTCAAAAGATTATACTGATCTAAACCATGAAATGAATCCACAAGGTTAAATTATGATATAATAGACTTATGAGAACACAACAGTACAGATTATAACAACAATATCCTAAGAACTCAATTTATGCTATATTAACTGTGAACATGTACTAATAAGTAAATAAGAAATCCAAAACACAACCTCCTAAGATTAAGCTATATTATCAATTAGTAACAACACTGAAACATAAAAACACAGAGATTCAAGTATTTAAAGCATTTAAACAGTAAATTACCAAAATGGAACAAAAGGCTTACAAGATGGAATCCAAGCATAAACTGAGTACCAGGACCAAATAACACTTCCTATAGCTTCCCAAGAAGCAACTAACCCAGGGCAATCCATAATAAACCCTGCTCCAATGCATCAATCATCTTCACATGTGATTTTTGATTTTTCATCATATTTATTTTGATTTTTTGAGTATTTTTGAGTTATGATCCTAGACTGAATTTTAAGTATCTAAAAGCTTTTAAAAGCTTTGTCAGAGCTTATATGAGCCTAATAGAGTCCTTATAATCCACTAACAACAACATTCATGCAACTTGAGAATTTTACCAAGAATCTAGCATAAACTGAATTGATATTAAAAACCTTGAACTTGATATTGATAAACATTCAAAACATACTGAGAACACTTATTATAACTTTTAAACTGAGTTTTTACAAGCAGAAATTAAGAAACAAGCTAAGTCGACATACATTAACTAAAATTAAACTAGATACTTTCTTCTCTTGCTTCTCCTTCTTTCTTTATAGACTTTTGAGGTTTCCAGATGTCCTCTGAATCTTTCGCATCAACAATCTTGGCCATTGGTGTAGTCAAAATGATCCTGGCCTTTAAAACAGAATTTGGCGCCAAAAGTCATACAAGTGGCTTGGGGTGGTTTGGAAGCAATTAAGGGCTTTTGGGATGTTGTATGAGGTGGAGGGACAATGTAGATATTATTTGGAGCCAAGTTGTGGAGTTTGGCAGTAAAACCAGGAAAATGGTATGGCTTGGGATGGAAAGTGGTGGGGATGCATTTATTATCACTGTTGGAGTTGTGGAGGTGGAAGGGTGAGCTGGTGGTGTAGAGTAGGTGATGTGGAAAGGTGGCAAAACCATGGTGGTTTCTGGTTTGCAGGTGTGGGAGAGGAGGAGGAGCAGTGGAGGTGGTTTGGGAGGGATGAAAGTCAAACGGGGTTTGACCCCGTTTATTATAAAAGGGTGTTTTTGGGCTTGATTTGTTTTGGGCCTGTGATAAGGGTTTTGGGTTTATTTTGGGTTAAGGGTAAATGGGTTAAAGGTTTTAATAAATAAGGGCTGATTTGGTTAGTAGTTGTAAAAGCCCAAGGACTAGAGATGTAATTCTTGGATTTTTAAGGGACTGAACTTGTACATTTCTCAAAGTTAACATAAGGACCAATTATTCCATACAAGAATATTACAAGGATAATTTTTGATATTTTTCACTTTTTAAATACCCAGGGACCATTCTTGCCAAATTTGAAACTTGAGGGGCCTTTTCTGCCAATTTGTGAAAACTTTTATCCAGGGACTAAAGTTGAATAAGTTTGATTTCCCATGGACTAATATTGATTTTTCATTCATTTTAAACCCTCAAGGACTAGTTTTGCCTTACTGTGAAACTTCAGGGGCCTGTTTTGTCATTTTTCAAACTTGAGGGACCAAAGTTGTCATTTTGCAATTTTTAACTTTAAAGGACTTCTTTTGACAACTTGTGAATCCCAAAGGACCTTTGATGATATTTTTCATGTTTTGAATAACCAGGGACTAGTTTTGCCATTTTATCAAAGTTCAGGGACTGAAACTGCCAATTATGCAAACTTGACTGTTTTTCATCAGTTTTCAATCCTTTTGTATCTGAAACACATAAAAACATAATTCAAAGATATTTTATGTATTTTGTGGTATTTCTGTGTGTTTTTCAGATGTTTTTGCAGTCTATATGTGACAGAAATGATGAGTATTTGCACACTCATCAGTGTGTGAGAAAGTTGATGTTGAAATGCAGAAATTAGGGCTGTATTATATGCCCGTCGGGAGTTACGGCGTAACTATGAAATGTGTTACGCCGTAACTGCTGAAATCTTATCCAGATCCATAGTTTACGGCGTAATTGATGAATTGTTACGCCGTAATAGTGATTTAGGGTTTCTTCTCCATCGTAATCTCCAAATGGTTACGCCGTAGAGTATTTATACTCTTGTAGTCTTCATTACGCCGTATTCCAAAAGGTGTGTTACGTTTTATGTTAATTATTGATCTTGGACTACTCTCGTACTCGTTGCTACGCCGTATTCCATAATTGTTGTTGCGGCGTAGTCTTCAGATCTGAGGATTCTTCAAGCCATGTGGTTGTTACGGCGTAAACTATGAAATGTGTTACGCCGTAACTCTTGATTCGTGTTGACTTTGGTCTTCTTAGTAGAAATCCTCGCTACGGCATAATTGAGAGATTGAGTTACGCTGTAGCTTCTTCCAGCAAACTTGGATTTGTCTATCTTTTGCATGTACTTTCCAATTTCCTCGTCTCTTTAGCTCCTATGCCCACTTATGACGTGGATTCAAAATATGAAGAGATAATAGCATATATCCACATAATTATTAATATAAATGAGCATAATAGGGGGAAATTGACACTTAAATATCAGGGTTATTTGATGTTATCAAATATCCCCCCACTTGAACTCTACTTGCCTTCATGTAGACCTTATTAGAAGTATTCTCAAAAGGATATCCCCCAATATTACACGGGAAATATGAATTTAAAAATATCCTTGGCTAGAATTTCTCAAAGCTGAACACCTCACGAAAAGGGGAACAAACACTCACTTTCTCTATATTCTAAGTGTCAATTTTCGGGGTGATCACTCATTGCACAGTCATAGTATGTATTCTATCATAGGCTTGGCAGTTACACAAAACTCCCCCACTAGAGCTACGGTCGGAACAACCCTCGAAGGCAACATTGGGTGAACACATATAAGGTTAAGGGTGTGGTGTCGTTACTAACATGTCATGGCGAAAGCGACAAAGGAAATGATACATGACCGGAACTACGGGCAAGACACCAATACCTGCTCGAATCCTTCACCTAAGCATGATTCACGACTAAGGGTAGGAATAGACATGGGATTTCACATAATTGGTGTAAAATGAAAAATAACAAGCAAATAGTCTAAACCTACGACTAAGTCATCACCATTTACCGTTCGCCCAAGGTCTAAACCTCGAAATGCAGAAATTGGATCATAGCAAGTTAATGTGCCATTAGAGGACGTCATTACAGGCACAAAACTGGTCTTCATGTTGGTGTAGAATTATTCACCAACTCTTTTCTTCAATTGTGACCGAAGTGGCCTCTTCGATACTATATCTTTGATAAGCTCTTCATCAAGGTGCAATACATTGGTGCACCTGTTTATTCAAGTATCTACATACGAATTTCACTTTTTTTCTTTCTTTCTTTTCTTTTCTTTTTTTTTGCTAACAACAATATACATCCCCCCACTTGAGATGAACAATACATGAGAAAATTGGGGGGTCTTCAAATGATCTTCAATGATTTGTCTTGGTAGGTGTGATTCCTGAATTCATCCATTTAGACCTCGAACTAGGGCAAACAACAACTTCCCAATCATAGACTAGACTACACGGTAGGCTAAGGTGTAATGGTGTATCGAAACAATATATATTTGGGTAAGAAGCGAAAGGAATGGCTCAAAAGGGTGTACTAGGGGTATCTTGCACTAAAGATAAGTGCAACAAAAGGGTTTACACGGGGGTCGAGAAGTCGATGTGACTAATCGATAAACACACACATATAAGGCTATTTGGGTGATAATCCTAAAGTATTGCCTTCTAAAATCGTTCCTTCCAAATGCGTCTAGCACATTACTCGTCTATGGGTTTGAAATGATGTAAAAGCCAAGTTCTAAAGTTTACAAAACTACCGGCACACTCAATATTTTGGTGGATTTGGGTAAACAGGCTGAAATTGAATAGGCTAATCCTCACCATATTAATTCAAGGGTTAAATGCACTCGGCTAAGGTCTATTCTAGTTCGGTTAAGAAAAACATGTCAAAAGTTTTAAAAATGGCAAATTTTTTCAAAATAAACTAGAAAAAATGAGGGCTAATAAAGTTCAAGATAATTCTACTCCCCCCCACTTGAAATGTACAAAGTCCCTTTTGTACTAAAAATGAAGTAAATGTGAAGAGAAGGTAGAATTAGAGCGAGAACTTCCCTGAAATTTGCTCCAAAAATGAAAGAAGGATCACAAGAAATCTTCGTGCCTTCAACTAGCCTTCATGAGCAAACTCCATTTCCCTGAAATCAAAACACTACCACAAGCATAAATCTAAAAATAAAAAATAAAAACAAGAAAAATCCTAACTCACTTTCGTAGGAATCACGGTTGCATTTAGAGTATGCAACAATCCTTTTAAACCACTTGGTGTCCCAAGTGGACGAGTTAAGTCTCGTGAGGGCTTACAGGGAACATACCCACAAAGTTCATTTAATTACTAATACAAGTTTAGTATATTTGAAAATATTTTAAATACACCTCAGAGAAGTGTTACGGCGTAACCATGAAAATTAGTTACGCCATAGTTAGAGAAAACCTGGAGAGATCAGCTACGGTAGGATGGTTACGGCGTAGTCATAAGACCTTGTTACGCCGTAATTGCTGATCCGAGAGCATCAGTTTCTGCAGTAAACAGATTCTCTCGCTCCTCCATGCTCCAATTCCTGCAAAAATATAAGACAAACATACAAACCAACAAAGAAAAGGATAATACGGGTTATCTCCCGTAAGAGCACTTTTGTTTATTAACGAGTCTTTAAGTTAGACTCATTCCCAGGGGTTTTCATGTGGGTTCGACACCAAATTTGGTGTTCATCTCGTCTCTGATCAAAGCCTTAAACTTTTCGCCATTCATCCTTCCAACCGGTAATTGCCTATCAAGAGACTTCTCCGTGCAAATAAATCTTCCAATACCGCCTATAGTATATCTCCGGACTTTAAATGTCTCCATTTGTATTTCGGGCGGATCATACCTAACCCTTTCAATTTGGCAGCCTTGTACCTCCATGGCCTCAAGTTCATTTTCGTGCCAAAAATATCTCCTTCTATTGTAGGTCCTTTCACACATCTCCCAAATATCAGCCAACATGCACCCCTTTCTGCCAATCTTGAGCTCATATTTATCTAGGAGTTGCAATACTTCCGTTTCAAATTCATATTTAAATCTTTCAAAACTTCTTTCGTATGGGTCCACTGTCTTGATCAGGAGGTCTTGCATCATCCGGATCACTATCTACCATCCATTCTACAAACGCCTTAATTTTGGCGTGCTTATCGACTTTAGTTGTCCCATAATTTCTTTTTATCCATTCATCGAAGGACAGATTGAGTTCTTCTGGCGTTTTGTCTTGAATCAAGCTCTTTTCCCTTGAGTAATCATTAATTGTGCTTGGGTTGCCAAAAGATGGATTTTTCGAAGATTGCCCAGTTTCGACTTTAATCGTGTTGTCAGTAATAGCTTCTGTTTCCTCGACATTCGTAATGGATCGGTTACCATAATCTCTTTGTAATCTTTCTATTACTTCTTCATTTAGAAGGGCGTTTCCATACCGAATCTTGTACCATTCTTGAAAAGAAAGATCCCCGAACTCAATGTCTTGTCGCTCGATCCCATGGGCACAAGTCCATTCTAAATGTGTTCGATGTTCCTTGTCCAGTTTTCCGTGGTCCCCTCCATTGCATTCGTCACGAAAAGAATTGCATGATGGCCAAGTTTGCATGATCCCATAATGGATAGCGATTATGGGATTGCAATAGTGATTGTTTACCCCTTCTTCTCCTCCTTCGGTATTTTGGTTTATCTCCAGGTTCACCTGTTCCTGCTTAGAATCAACATTCTCACTTCCAATTTCGTTAGAGTCATTTTTTCCACAAAATTGTAATTTAGGGGAGACATCCATACTAGATTCTTTGGAAGATCCAGGGCATAGTTTGAAAGGATCTTTTAGGTCAAAATTAATTCTATGACCCCCTGCTTCCAAAGAAATATGTTTTTCGAAAACTTTAATGTGAGCATGAGAGGTTGCTAGAAATGGTCTCCCTAAAATTAAGTTATTATGCTGACGTTGATCCATATCAATGATGACAAAATCAGCGGGAAAAAGGAGTTGGCCTGTTCTAATTAGCACGTTATCTATAGTTCCCCTAGGCCTAGATCTAGATGTATCAGCCATTTCAAGGATCATAGTTGTTTTTTCATGTTCGTAAGATTTAATTCTTTAAATAATGAAAAAGACATTAGATTAACGCTAGCTCCTAAATCCGCAGCAGCAAGAATTTTAAGGTTACCGATAGTGCAGGGTAAAAGGAAGTCTCCTTGATTGGATTCTTCTTGTATCTCGCCTCCATCTTTTTGCAAATAATTTATGCCGCAGAACTCGTCAGTCAGGTTGGTGCTTTGTTACTCTTCCTCTTGCTCCTCTTTTGTGAATACTGCCTTGCAGATCTCAGGATCTACTCCTTTAGCTTCGAAATTTTTAACAAGTTGCCCTACTTGAATATTCAAATTCTTGATTGCGGCTTCTTGGTTTCGCACATTTCTATCAGTATCTTCCTTAATTTTAATCATCCATTCTTTAAACAGGTTACTCTTTCTTGTTGACTCTTCGATATGCTTATTGACCAAATCTTCAAGGTTGGTCTTTATTGGAGTCTTGTCCTCAATTTTGGTATAATACCCTTGAGGTCCAACACGGAATTTTGCCCATCTCCTCCAAATCCTTGGAATGGCTTGTTGAAATCACCATACTTCACTCCCTCCACTCTCTTAACCTCTTCCTTGAACGGGCAATTCTTTGTGAGGTGGGTTCCCTTGCAAGCTTCACATCCAACTTGTATGGCATGAATGTTCTTGACTCCTCCCAAACTAACCGGTGAACCAGGTGTGGTCAACAAGTCAAATCTGAGAGAGGAGAGATCAATTTATGATCCGTTGAAAGCACAGTGTACTCACGGGTCGTTATGTCCCAACGAGATTGAAATTGTGTTTCTGAAAACGTTTTGGGAATGAGTGATTAGGGAATAGTAACCAGATAATGATTTTGATTGATTTTACACTACTGATTGCTTGGAATGATAATAAAACAGTATTAACAAATACAGAAATGCAAATATTCCTAAAAACCTAAATGCGTACTGGGAAAGTGGGAATAAGGCAAAATATGAACAAATATAAACTAGAAGGGGTGAAAAAGAAACTTTTACAAACTTAAAATTAAAAGAAAATTAAATTAAAAAGAAAATAATTTTTTTGATTATTTTAATATTTAAATATTAATTAATTACTAAAACTATTTAAAAAGTTAATTAAAACTAATTTATAACAAATCTAAAAAGGATTAAGATCCTGGGTGAGCATGGGGCGGGGTGGGGCGGTTTTTTGGTAAAATCAAAAACCGAACCGTATATTTCGGTTTTTGAAAATTACAAACCGTTTGGTTTCGGTTTGTTCGGTTTCGGTTTTTCGGTTTTTGACATTAACTCGGTTCGGTTTCGGTTTATATTCGGTTTTTCTTACTTGAAAACAAGAATGTTTTAATCTTATAAAAAGTTTACGATTCCTAGTTTTCAAGCAAAAATATTTAAAAAAAATATTAATAATAGTATAATATCTAACAATCCAAAGCTTCGAAAAACGTATGAAACAACCAAACATGAATCTAAAATATAAAATGCATGTCTTTGCGGCTTTGCACTTTTCATTCACAAAAATATTCAAAGAACACTATTGTTCGAAAACAAAGATATAATATCTATAAATGTAACAAATTTGAACAACACTATTGTTTTATTTTTTAACAGATAAAGTTGTATACTCAAATGATTAAAGTTAAATAGCAAATCTCTTATATAGATAATATAAAGTTATATAAAAACATATATAAAGGTGGGGCGGGGCGGTTTTTGTGGTTCGGTTTTTCTAATGAATCCAAAAACCGCCCCAAACATTCGGTTTTTACAAAATTCAAAACCACCACCATCGGTTTGTCAAATTGGGCGGTTTTTTCGATTCGGCTTTTTCGGTTTTTTCGGTTTCGATTCGGTTTTTCGGTTTTTGTGCTCACCCCTAATTAAGATTACAAAATTACACTAAAAATTTGCAAAATTAATTTCTAAACCTTTAAAATAACTTAAAAGAAATGTAAAAATTAAAAATAAATATTTTTGTCTTTTTCTGAATTTAATATTAATTAATTACTAATTATACTAATTAAACTAATTTAACTAATTTAAATTACTAATATTACAAAAAATGACTTAGAAAATTATAAAATATTTTATAAAACTAATTAACTAATACAGGAACCTTAAAAAATTATAAAAAGTTTATAAAAACTATTATTACACTATCTTATAAATTATTTACTTAATTACTAATTAAAAACTATTTAACCTAATTTAATTTAGAATAATAGAAAATGAACAGTAATAATTAAGAAACTATTTTATAAAAATTATAAATGATTAATAAAACCTAGAAAAATTATAAAAAAGTACTAGAGATTAAAAATAAACTGAAATGGATTTTCTTTTTGGTTTTTCAATTTAAACTATTTTAACTAAAATTAATTATTATAAATACTTAATTAACAGATAAAAATCTAAGAAAATTACTAGAAATACTAAAAGATGTAAGGAAATTAAGAAAAATATAAAAATGAATGTTTCTTAATAAAAAGCTAAAAAGGAAAATTAAAAAGATAAATAATATTAAATAGAAGTTATCACTATAATTAAAATGATGTTTTTTTTTTATTTTTCTTTTTGAAAACTATTTATATACTGAAAGTGAGTAACTTTAATGAAGACAAATAATTTAGAACTTGAAAATAAGCTCTGTGAGAGCTTATACTCACCACAGATAAGCTTAATAAACTTTAAGTGAGATTTTGAGCTTGCAAAAGCTTATAACAAGCTAGCAAACTGGAACCAAAGGATGTTTAAGCTACAAGCTAGTTTAATGAACTGGAAAGAAGTTAAAAGAACAAGAGATAAGCACTGAATAAGCTTAAATAAGCAGATAAGCAAATCCAAATCTCATAGTCAACCAAACAACCTTGCAATCAACTCTAGGGGCAATTTAAGCTTATGAAATAAGCTAAAAAGCACAAAATAAGAACTGAGGGAGCAAAATGGGTTGGAGAGCTTTCCAAAAAGCCAAAATTCATAGGCTGGGGCCCACAAATAAGCTATTGAGAAGCTTATGAAAAAGCTACAATACACTGATGAATCAGTTTGTTCAGTAAAATGGGACAAATTGCAAAGCTAAAGCTAGCTTATCTGATAAGCTGAGAAGCTCAAAATAAGCTTAAAATCTACAAGACTGGCTACTGAGCTTCACAAGGAACCAAATTACAAAGGCTTAAGATCACTAGAAAGCTTTTTATGAGCTTATGAAAGTGACTCACCTACACTGATGAGTCAGTGTAGTGAGTAAGTTTGAGCAACATAGAGAACCAAAATAAGCAGTCATAATAAGCCATAAATGGAAAAGTAAAAGCACACAGATCAAGCTAGCCAGAAGGGCTTCTAAAAACAACAATAAGCTCAGGCTAAAACTTAATAATGAACATTATGCAAGCTAATGAAAATGAGCTTATGTGAATGGTGCAGGGGAGGTTATTGGTCAAGCATGCAAGTTCAAGGCTGATTTTTCTTGATCAAATGAAACAACAACTTGGATATTTTCTTGATTCACATACACAAGCTACCATAGAACACAAAATAGCAAGTATTATCCATTTTCAATCTAAATTAGACATTGTGCATGTTCTTAAAGATCTGTCCATTTTGACAGTTAAACCTTTTGACTTTTTGATGAATTTGCAAAATGTTGACTTAAATGAGATTTAAAAGATCCTAGCTGATTACTTATGATATATTAACCTAAGGTGAGACTATTTTAAGTAAAAGTAACAAGTTTTAAACTAAAATACAGATTATGCTACCTTAGTTTCCTAACAGTGAACTAACATGGGGATTAAAAAGGGGATTTGACTTTTTAACAAAAAGACTATGGTTTTTATGCAGCAACTATACTACTAGGACCTATGCTAACATGTTTCAACAGCAAGCAACAACAAAGACAACCTAGAACACAAGTAAACCATATGATCCAAACACTACTTAAGTTGGACTATTTTTGTGATTTCAAAGGAAATCACTGATTTGACCTATACCACTGATGCACAAGGTTAAGAAATGATGAAATGAGTCCTTTGAACCTCAAAAGCACAAGTATAAACAGCAAATACTCAAATACCATTAAAAGGCTACTTTGGCAGTCAAAGTGGAAATATGAGCACAAATGGGAACTAATGAACAAGGACCATATATTAAGCAATATTTGGACTAAATAACCCAAAATAAGCATAAAAGCACACAGATAAGCAGTCAACAAGCTAAGCTACAGTACTATGGTAAAAATGTGAAAAAGGCTTACAAATGAGTTAAGGCTGAGAAACAAGAACCAAGGGATCCACAACTAACCTAACACCTACCCTGAGTCTATTAAACCATGAAAATCCAACTTGCACAAGGCTCCATTGCTTCATTAATCTTCTTCACTGATTTCTAAATTATAAATTATTTTTTTTGGTGATTTTATATATTTTTAGTGAAACTGATTAAAGCTAGTTTTCAAGCTTAATAAGCTTATAAAAGATTATTAATGACTCAAATGAACAATCAGGACCAATAGCAAACAACTTTTAACGACACAAGAGTAAGTTGAGATTTTAGCTAAAATGGCATAAACTGAGTTTAAAAGAGACAACTAAAATTGAGCTTAAATAAAGATTAAATTACACTGAATAAGTCTAGTACAACCTTTTTAAACTGAAAATTACAATTGAAAATTAATGTACAATAAAAACGACATAAGCTAAACTACACTACACTAACTATTTTTCTCTGCTCCCTCTTTCTTCTTTATAGATAACAATTAGGGTTCTGTGGGACCCTCTGAGCTTTTCCCATCACTTGTGAGCCCTTGGATCCTAGAAATTCATCCTGGCCATTGAATTAGCTTTTTGGCGGGAAAATTGGGTGTACCAAATTGGACTGTTATAGGTAAGGGGGTGGCATTTAATGCTGGATGTGAGAGGGTTTGGTTTGGGCGGTGGAGGTGGTGGGATATGATGGTTGCAGGGTCAAGTGGGGAAGAAAACCAGGGTGGCAAAACCACTGGTTTTGGTTCAGTGTGTGGGAGGGAAAGTGGTAAAGGGGAGAGTGGGTTTGACTTGGGGTTTGACCGGGGTTTTATTACACGGGGGTGGGAGTTTGGGTTTATGTTAGTGGGCTTGGGAAATGGTTGGGCCTGGTTTATTATTTTGGGTTGGGTTTATTAAGGGTTAGTTTAGTTTTAGTGTTAAAATAGGCTAGGGGTTAAAAGTGTAAAAGGCTGAAAGTTTAGGGGGTAATCTTGCCAACTGCTCAAAGTAATCCAAGGGACCTATCTTGCCAAGTTTGAATAATACAAGGATCCCTATTGATTATTTTCCAAAATTAAATTTGCAGGGACTTGTTTTGCCAATTTTCAAACTTGAGGGACTAAAATTGCCAAATCTTCAAAATTAACATCCAAGGACCACAATTGTCATTTTCTTGATTCCTGGGGGACTGTTGTTGATTTTTCTTCAAAATG
>LBNU01021274.1:0-16097 GCA_014162995.1 Artemisia annua
AGAGTTTTTACTTGCTTTCCTTAAAATTAAAAAATACAAAAAGAATCATTCCTCACCTCTAGACCTAGTTGAATCCATTTCAATCCTAACGAACACTATTCCCCAAGTAGAACGATCAATCCCCCGGTACTTGCCACTACACTATACTACATCGGTCAGGTACACTGCCTGGTGGGGATTGCAAGCTTCTCAAGATCCCTTGAGAGGTAAAACCTTTTTCAAGGTTGCAAAACCACGCATCAAGTTTTTGGCGCCGCTGCCGAGGAATAGTTATTGCTTAGGTTGAAATTTATTTTTATTAGGTCTACTCATTAGATTCCTTTCTAGTGAGATTTTTATTTCTTTTTATAAGATTTCTTTAGTCTATCTTTTTTCTTCGTTTCTTTGTTCGAAACCATTACCATCCGCCATCATGGAAGGTGGTAATTTCTTAGATCCCATCAACCCACCACAACAAAACCCACCTCCTAGAGCCCGCACTTTAGGAGAGTACTGCCGTCCTAGCCACCAAGGCTATCAAAACACCATTGAGCTCACTCAATGAGCCAATGTGTCTCCCTTGCGATCCGACACCATCCGGTTGGTGCAAAGAGAATGTGCATTCCATGGACGTCGTTCAGAAGATCATGATCTTAGTGTTCATATAAAATAGTTCTCCATGGCCTCATCTTTCTCTTTATTCTTCGAATCCATTGAATGTAAACATACTTGTTGTTCACATACTTTGCCGGGGCCCGAAGTTAAGATAACACGGCGTACTAAATGGGAAAGTCTACGCCGTGCCTTGCATACAAAACCTACGTACGCGTAGCCTCAAGAGTGGCCTTACGCACGTAGAACTCTCGTTAACATTTATCTACGCCGGTAGCCCCTGATGACTAGCGGTACGGCGTAGTCTTCATTAAATCCTTGCTACGGTGTAGGTGGAAGTGAACCTCGTTACGCCGTAGTTAGTGCAGAATGCTCATATTTTTCACGTATTTTTTCCCTTAAGTACCTTCCATTTCCTGCCGCTATGTAACGTTCTTTTTTACTCATCTTACGCCTGAAACCAAGCAATAGAAAGAAAGTAAGTGTATATATTCGTTATGATGATAGAAAGATGAGCAATGTTAGGGGAATCATAACGCCTAAAATCATGGGTAGAATTTGACGCTATCACGCGCGTCACGGGTGGTATTTTTTTTTTTTTTTTTTCAGCCCGAGAGCGTCACGTATTCAAGTTAAACGAAGGGACGGCCCCAGAACTCAGACCAACCAGACGGGCGGCGCGGCGTCCATGTAAATCTAGGCAATCAAGAAACCCCTAAACACGGCGAGCGAGGTGACGGCGTCACGACCCAAAAGCTGACGCCAGTCGACCGACTTGTAAAGTCGCTTATAGTATGATTTTCCGATCTCTCATTCATTGTAAGAGAGGAATTTTCCGGTAGGAACTCTAGGGTACGAATCCCTAGTCGACTTTTGCCAGGTTATTTTTGAGGTTTCAAACTCCTTTTTTCTTCCATGCTTCAATTAAAGATAACGTGCGTATCCTTAATCACTTCAACTAGGTTCGGTTCGTATGCTGTTGTTTATTATATCGTATGCTTTTCTTTTCTTTAACATCCGTAGGCGTAGCTTGTGTTTGTGTTCTTGCTTAGGGGTCTAATGGAAAACCGTTAGTTATTGATGGTATTTATATGATTTGTTTGGTTGGATTACACCTGTTGTGGTGGGGATCGGTTGTAGGTCGATGTGTAGTCCTTAAGAAAACTGGCACATACTCCTAATGAATATGCGGTTGAAGCGCTGCTCAAGGAAACAGTGAATTCGGGATTGTACTACGGTTTAAAAAAAAACCCCCCTGGTTGCTATCTAGATGCACTAACCGACTGTTTACTAATCCCTCGATCGATTGGGGGCTGGGTAACGTGTCGTTGTAGGAGGGAGAGTAAGAGGGCTGTGTATAGGAGTTCTTTGTAGGGGGGCAAGGACTCCGTACAGCCCCCGACGATGGTATTAAGGAATACAATCCGCCCGCCCGGCATGGGCCGACGCGATGATTGGTAAACAAGACCGTACGTCAATCAATAAAGGATAACGTGAGGGGGTAAGCCGCAAACCTAAAGAAGATACGGTTTGCGTCGGTTCCGAGTATTGAAGTCTGCTCATATTATGCTTCTTGTTATTTTACTGTTCGTTAATGTGCATCTTGTGAGTTCATCTTGGGTTAGTTGACTAGCCAGCTAATTTTCCGCGCTGCCACTCTTCCTTATAATCGACCGTTTTTTACTTGCTTTCCTTAAAATTAAAGAATACAAAAGGAACATCCCATTCTCTAGGACCTTAGTTGAACTCCATTTTTCAATCGCTAACGAGACACCACATCCCCAAGGGTAGAACGATCAATCCCCGTAGCTTGGCGGCAGCTACACCGCTGCTGCTACCGGCTAGCATCGGGTCACGGCGGCGTACACCTGGCGCCTCTGGTCTGGGACTTCGCGGAGCAGCTCTCTTGCAAGCACTCGGCCGAGGGGCCTTTCCGACGCGCGTACAAACCTTTGTGGCGAAGGGTTGCAGAAACCACGCATGCAAGTTTTGGCGCCGCGCGCGGCTTTTCCCTGAGGAATCAGTCTATCCTCGTAGGTCTGACAACTTTATTTCTACTCCTACCCGGTCGCCGTTACGTCATTACCCGCATTCCGCCTTTTCTAGTGACGATCTTTGGTTTCTGCTTTACTAACGCGCGACTTCTCTTAGTCTATGCTATCTTTTTTCTGCGTTTCTTTGTTCGAAACCATTACCATCCGCCATCATAGAAGGTGGTAATTTCTTAGATCCCATCAACCCACCACAACAAAACCCACCTCCTAGAGCCCGCACTTTAGGAGAGTACTGCCGTCCTAGCCACCAAGGCTATCGAAACACCATTGAGCTCACTCAAGGAGCCAATGTGTCTCCCTTGTGATCCGACACCATCCGGTTGGTGCAAAGCGGATGTGAATTCCATGGACTTCGTTCAGAAGATCCAAATCAACACCTCAAGGATTTCCTCAAAATCGTAGATTCCATAGACCTTGATGTTGAAACTCGAAAGATGACCCGATTGCGTCTCTTCCAATTCTCCCTACGTGACCAAGCTAGTCAATGGCTTGAGCGTTTACCCGTGGGATCCATCACATCTTGGGATGATCTCACCTCTCATTTCCTTGCTCAATTTTTCCCACCAGGAAGAACCACCAAGTTTAGGAATGACATCTTGATGTTTCAACAACGTCAAAGCGAATCCCTTTACGAAGCATGGACTCGTTTCAAGGACTTACTACAAAAAGTCCCTCATCATGGTATAGATCTTTGGCTCCGAATCCAAATCTTCTATGACCATGTCGACTACCATATCAAGCGTACCATTGATCGAGCCGTCGGGGGAAGATTGCGTGACANAATCCCTTTACGAAGCATGGACTCGTTTCAAGGACTTACTACAAAAAGTCCCTCATCATGGTATAGATCTTTGGCTCCGAATCCAAATCTTCTATGACCATGTCGACTACCATATCAAGCGTACCATTGATCGAGCCGTCGGGGGAAGATTGCGTGACAGAAACGCCGGGGAATCATGGGAAATCATCGATGAACTTGCATTCTACAATAATGAAGTGTGGGAAACTGCTCATGTTGTAAACTCAGCTGTTAAAGCAATTTCGTCACCAGAAAAGGCTACTCAACTCTCTGAGGAAAGCCTTTGTGAACTTGAAAAAAGGTTGACTATCTCATTGAAAAACAAAAGAGACCCTTAAGCCCACGACGGGCAACAGTTAACTCTATCTCAGACATAAAACCAATATCGTTGTCCGAATCACCTCTTAGGGAAAACGCTGAATCCTTCTATAAGCACTCTCAACCCAATCCACCTCCTCAGGAACTTAGTCCAAAATTCGAAGCTCGAATGAGAGAGTATATGTCAACACACTCCGAACGGTTGGCAAAATTTGAGGAGGCCGTTTATAGACACAAGGAGGAGATGCAAGAGAAGATGGCGGAGCTGATGAGCCTGTTGAAGGAGTACACAAAAACAAAGACTCCGGAAAAGGTGTTAATGAGGAAAGAAAGCGACACCCCCACCACCAAGTTTGTTAACTCTATATCCGTTGTCCGTGAAGGCAGTAATGAGGAGGAGAAAGCAACCCTTAGTGCACGGACAATCGAGGAACCACCAAAGTCCCAACCATTAGGGTATTATCTAGAACGCTGTATTAATAAGAAAACCATAACTAACTGGATAAAAGGGCGACAGACGTAACTACCCATCAAAAAGGGTCTCTAGAGAGGAAAAAGGAGAAGAAGATAAGTATGATACGTTGCCTGAAGGGCCAGTGTACGAGAAGCTACTTAAGCAAAAAGTAGCTACGAAGAAAATGGCTTATGGGAATTTCGAGATACCAGCTAGCATTGGGAAATTGCAATATTTAGATGCCTTCGCCGATCAAGGGTCAGAGGTAAACCTGATGCCCTTAACCATTTATGCCCAGTTAACTAAAGAAATACCAGCCCCTACCCGCGTTAGGCTTTCCTTTGTTGGTCACTCTTACGTGTACCCTTTAGGAGTTGCAGAAGATGTGTTAGTTAACGTAGCAGGTTTCATGTATCCCGTTGATTTCATAGTCATTGATGATAGAGAAACCGAATGTATACCGATAATTCTCAGAGCGCCATTTCTTACCACGGCAAGGGCAATCATTAAGTACGAAAAAGGGTAAATTGAGCTTAAGCCAGGAAAAAGAAGGATCCACTTCCCTATGACCCACAATATGTACAAGAGGGCATGATGGAAAGAAGGCTTAAGGGCAACGTCAAAACACCTCGTAATCATGTTCAAGAAAAAATCCTCGCATGGGAGGCAAAGATTAAGAATTACAGTGAAGCTAAGTTTGAGAAATGCAAGGATGGGAATAGTAATTATGTTGGATTTGAGTGCAATCAGCAGATGGAGAGTCCTACCAAGTTTATGGAAGTAGATTTGGTGCTCTTAAGCCATTCGGGGATAAAATTACCTCCCGATAAACTAAAATCCTGGCGGTATGGACCATTCACAATCAAAAGCTTATTTCTAGATGGAATAATAGTCCTGATTAATGAAACAAGTGAAAAAATGAGTGTGAATGTAGGACGATTAAGACGTTACCCCAATGATAGAAAGGGTTCTATCAATAATGGATACATCATTCTGAGAGATGGGATCACGTAATAGAACGTGACTTTGAATCTAGCTACAAAACTCGTTAATAAAGAAAAACGCTTCTTGGGAGGCAACCCAAGCTTTGTTTGTTTGTTTGTTTGTTTATTTGATTAATACTACTAATACATATAGTCAAGCTTTTAATATATCTAACATTTCATGCTGACTTTGTGGGAATAGTCAATGATTCATTAACAAAATACTTGGTGTAAGGTATCGATCATGCTATCTTGGAGTGCCTTTCGCAAAACGCTTTAAGCCTCTTGATGCCATCTTGAAGAGATGATGGGTCAATTGCAAATGTTATCCGGAGCCAGTTCTGGAGTCCTACACTTATACCTGAAGAACAGAGTGTTGGTATTTTAGTGTAAAATAGATTGAGTTTAATATACATATAAGGGTCGACACTTATATGAATATTAACTGGACTAACGGGGGTTCCAAGGGGGCGGTAGCCCCCTTGGTGGGGGTTCGGGGGCAACGCCCCTGAGAGAAGCAGGGTCCAAGGGGCGGCAGCCCCTGGCAGGGTCCAAGGGGCAGCGCATTTTTTATTTCCACTAAGTTGTTATGTCAAAAATTCCTCAGAAAATTAAATTTTCGGAAATTGAGGGACTAAATTTGACAACTTGAAACCTTGAAACTGCCTAAAGGCAGTTAACCCTAAATCCTGTTTCATGACATAAAGTTCTGGATATCATACAGAAACAACAGAAGGAAACAGAAACAATTCTGATTGCAAACATAACAACACACACAAACTTGAATCAATTAGATTTTATCCGGTCGTTAATTGGTATCCACTCCAATTTAATCGATCTGAAAGCGTTCATACTCGTGACTTCTAATTGCTATCAGGATACCTTATCACCCCACATACGACACAATTACAACACAGAGGAGCAAGAACAAGGCAGATATTAACTTCTGGGGCAAATGTTAGTACTATTCCCATTTTCAATAAATTACCAACTATTGGTTTACCTAGATAGTAATATAGCATTACTTCAAACTGGTCAATCCTTTCCATTTATTCGGTTAAGTGTTGAACTAAAACAAATTTTAATGTCCTCTGTAGTATAGAGTTCTAAAACATGCATGTATATTGAGAAAAATATGTAATTGAATTCCGATCTTACCTGGTAGGAGCAAAACCGATTCCTCTCTAGCGAGTTTGACACAAAAGTCCATGTCATCCTTGATGTCCTTGAAAACCATCATGTCTAATTTCACCTAGCAAACATAACCACATGTAAGACTAACGTAACATAATTACTATGATTAGCGTTTCACGTAAGTATCACAGCATAAGTTTAAAAAGGTCTTTAAATTTTACAAAAATTGTATCTATTTTATTACCATGACACACATTGCTCCTTCAGGCTTGGTTGGGCAAGTTACACCAGGAACATCTTTAATTCCCTCGTGACAGTAATCTGCACATTCTCTAATAGTATTTACAGTTTTCGAAAAGAAATCCTCTTTCGTGTTTGCAAGTATATCAGGAATCGCTCCCTGCATGAAAAAACATACTCGAGATCTTATACATGAAAAGCATGAAGAACAGCTCGTTTCCACAGGCAATCTATGTTCTTATTTCGGTGCAATTAACTTTACTATTTATAATATAACAAAAGGAACTTTTATGTATGTTTAGAAATCTAAGAAAAAAACCTGAACAAAAGATGGAGGGTCTGAGGATATAAAGCGGCACTCCTTGATGCTGTCGATAATCTGGAAATAAAATTAGGGAAGATTGAATAAGTTAGCATGATGCAAACAAGCTAGGTTTCCTAAAAGAAATCTATGCACATGTGAGAAGAGGTAGAACCCCGTGTTGTTTGAGGATGCCATTAGGGTCATGGGTAACAAGCCATCCTATTCGCCAACCGGGAACCATCCATCGCTTTGACATGGAGCCAACTGTAACCACGGGAGTTATTGATCCAAAGACTCCCATTGGAACAAAGGGGTTTTCCCCAAAAACAACATGGCCATAAACTTCATCAGAAATCACTAATATCCCAAGCTTCCATGCAGTCTCTGCAACCTAACACAGATTGCTAATATTTTAGTCAAGACAATGTAACCAAGCGAATTCTGTCATGATGTGGAATGAAATAAAAAATACACATAGGCACCTTCTTCAGATGTTGGTATGTGAAAACATTCCCGCAAGGATTTCCAGGGTTAACTATAACCATGGCTACTGTGTTTTCATCTGCAACTGCTACGACTGAATCAAGATCAATTTCCCAATTTTTCTCTGGAAGAAGGTCGTAGAAACGAGGTTCCAAATGGTATAACTTAGCTAAAACATCGTAGTACGGGAATCCTGGTTTTGGGAGTAGTATATTTGATCTGGATCCACCAAGAACTTGTAGTATGGTTTCAAAAGCTTGTTTGCATCCCATTCTCAAGAATACATCATCTGGTGATAACTTGTTAGGGAGATCTTTAGAAAGGTACTCTGCTACGGCCCTACAAAAAAATAAATAAATAAATAAATAAAATACAGATTTAAATTCTACTATTATTTTAGACATAGGACATCCCAGTTGTCTATAATATACTGTAATTATGGAATGTAGAATTTCGTTGCACAGGTTTTACTTGTGACTTCCAGGATCGATTCAACAATACAAGATTGACAAGAATATGATTCTAAGGGGGCGTTTGGTTCGTTGTAATTCATTGTAATCCGTTGTAATTGTAATCTGAATTACATACCAATCATGTTTGGTTGGCAGAGTGGAAGGAATTGTAATTCAGATTACATTACGGTGACTGTTTGGTTTGCGTTGTAATTGTAATTCAGTCACTCCAATTACAACAAGTGAGGGAATCCAGATTACATATGAAGTTGGATGGAAAGTTTTGAATTACGTTGTAATTCAGAATTTGTATACTTTAAAACATCAGTATAATAATAATAATAATAATAATAATAATAATAATAATAATAATAATAATAATAATAATATTATTATTATTATTATTATTATTATTAGTAATTATTATTATTATTATTATTAACTATTATTATTATTATAATAATAATAATAATAATAATAATAATAACAATTTTATTGTTATTATTATTATTATTATTATTTAATTATTATTATTACTATTATTATTATTTTATTAATATTTTATTATTATTATTATATTATTTTTTTCTTATTATTTTATTATTTTTATTATTATTTTATTATTATTATTATTATTATTGTTATTATTTATTATTATATTAATTTAATTATTATTATATTAACTTTTTAAGTTTTATAAAAAAAAATTAATTCCATTATGTTGCGAGTCAACCAATCACATCAACAGATTTAGTCAATTACAATTACAACACATTACAATTACAACACATTCCAATTCCTTAAATTACAATTACATCAAATTACAATTCCTTCCAAAGATTACAATTCCTTCTAAAACATTCTGTGAACCAAACGCCCCCTAATATTACTAACAACATAAACTGTTACATTGTTATTTTAACACACTTTAAAACATTACATGTACTTCTATAGTACTATATAAAGCATTTAAGTTGTGGGCTCCACCAAAAATTAAGATAAGGAGCTCCAATTATGGAGTGACATGTGTCACTTCTCAACAAAAAAATCACCTTTATTTTCAAATTGAAATATCTTTTGATCTATTTATTTTTTTAATAATCTAATTTCACCATATTTTCTAAAATTTTGTGCTCTTTAATTCAATATCATTTTGATATATTTTAATAAGTTTTTAATTTTTGCATTTTTAATGGGTTATTTTGATTCAAATTTTTACAACTTTAACCTTTATTTGAATCAATACAAACTTGATTCGTCAAAGTTATAACTTTTGGGGGAGTGTTTGACGGGTAAAAAGTTGTGAGAGTCTTTATGCGAGAATAATAATATCACGGGAAAGTTACGAAAAACCTAAACAAACACATACAACGAAAACATATACTTTCGGAGTGTTGTGTAACGAATTCAGTAAGCGGATACGGAATTGTGAGAGAGTTGGACTAGCTATTCATTCATTATATTTTTATTATAACTATATTTTTTTCGCCGCCACATTGCGCGGGTATCCAACTAGTACATATATATAGGTTTCCAACCGGTACTTGGAACCATTGTGACTATTCGGTTTATAACCAAATTTAACTAATTAATAACTACCATAACCAACTAACTAACTAACTAACTTAACCGCCATAACTACCAAACGGTTATTAACTAACTAATATACATATTAGGTCCTTTGTCTTTCGTTTGTTATACTAACAAGACTTATGCAATTAAAAGTCCAACATTTTCCCCTAATTGTTTAAGTCTTGTTCTTCGAGTCTCCATGCTCTTCTCTGCGTCTTCCTTCACATTGCCTTCTAACCTGACCCCAAACTTTGTTTTATTCATTTCTTCATTCTATGACTCTTTCGTTCCTGCATCTTCCTGCTTGCCATGTGGGACTTTTTCTTCTGCAGCCCTGCTACATTCTCCCACTTCTTCTCTAGGCTTCACATTCCAGGGCACTTTTGCAGTCTCATGGTACACTTGAGTCATGTCTATGAACCTTTTATAGCAATCTCTTATTGCTTCCTCTTCACCGTCTGTCAGGCCCTGTAAATTAGCAATGGTCTTCCATCTTGTCGCGTTTAAGAGCAGTCCTCAACAAAGTCCTTTCCACCAATTCATTTGGTATTCTACGTTTGCAATCTTCTGTTGAATTTCTGATCGTGCACTATCTTCTTCAACGTATTCCAATCTTCTTCTTCCAGCAAACGTACTTCATTCTTCAGAATTGTTGCGTCAACAATCCTTAGTGTTGTTTTGTGATCTATCTTTCTGATCAAACGTTGAATCAAACTCTTGTAATCTTCGATCCCTTATTTCTGATGTCACTTCCCAGGTTTTGAACCTTTGGCTCTTATACCACTGTAGAATCGTTGCACAGGTTTTACTTGTGACTTCCAGGATCGATTCAACAATACAAGATTGACAAGAATCTGATTCTAATATTACTAACAACCAAGGTTGCAAAAGGCGCTAGGCGCTAGTCGGGCGGTCGACCACCGCCTAGCGCCTAGGCCGCCTAGGCGATCTCGTATTTCCCATGTAGTCCGTCGGTCAAACCAACGATTCTCCTCTCAAAGTAATAGAGAGATCCTTTTCTTTTTCCGGTGTGTAGCTCCGTGAGCAAGGAGCGCATCATCAGAGCAGGGGGTGTTTCTTTTTTCCCCTTAGCTAAGGGATGCTATTTAATATTATTACTTTTTAGATGAGGCCCACAAAAATCCCTTAAATGGTCTATATCCACAAGGCTTAATTTATCATCTCCTCCTCATTAAGATGCTTATATGAAAGTGGGACCCATATGAATCCTTAGTTAAGGAAAAAAAGAAACAACCCCTTACTAGTCTTCAGGGAGAGAGCAAGTATAAATCATAGCTTTAGGCTTTCGAGACTTTCTTCCTAGGACAGAATTACTTGAACTTGAGCGGTTATCTGGAACTGATGCTACACCTTGGGGCTGCAGTCCCTTCTTCTTAGCACGGATGTCCCTCTGCAATCCCTTGCTCCTACCATTGAAACAGCCTAGGCGCCGCCTAGGCGGATTGAACTTTTCTATATAAAAAAATTAAAATTATGTATATTTGATATAAAATCTGCATATTTTTGTATATTTTTAATAATTTTATTAATATTTTTATTATTTTTAATTATATATCTTTTGTATATATAGCAAAATTTACAAGAAAACTATATATTATTAGGGCCAATATATATTTTTAATGGGCTAACATACCTTCAAATTTTCGATCATGTGTGTTTAATTGTGATTGTGGTGTATTTATCATCATGAATCATTCCAATTGTAAATCCAGAGGCGTATTTGGTCAGAGTGTGTGAAAAGAGGGGTTAATTAAGGTAAAAAAAACTCTAATTTAAAGTATTTATAAGTGTTGACCGGGTGGTATAGGTGTTGACCGATTTGACCCGCCTAGCCTAATTTGACCACCTAGCCTGATTTGACCCGCCTAGGCGGGATGTTGACCGCCTTTTGACCAAAACGCCTAATTCGACCGCCTAGCTTCAAATCGCCACGGTAAGTGATCGCCTAGCGCCTACGCGGCCGCCTAGACCGCTTTTTACAACACTGCTAACAACATAGACTGTTACATTGTTATTTTGACACACTTTAAAACATTACATGTACTTACATATATATAGGTTTCCAACCGGTACTTGGAACCATTGTGACTATTCGGTTTATAACCGAATTTAACTAACTAATAACTACCATAACCAACCAACTAACTAACTAACTAACTTAACCGCCATAACTACCAAATGGTTATTAACTAACTAATATACATATTAGGTCCTTTGTCTTTCGTTTGTTATACTAACAAGACTTATGCAATTAAAAGTCCAACATGGAACACAGGGATCATCAAAAAGCACGTCCGAAAACATCACACTTCAGATTCACATAACTTCGATGAATGAAGTTTTGCGGATCCCTATATCATGTCAGTCTCACATATTGGTGTTTGTCAGCATATATACCTTTGCCATTATATATGGTCCATCCTCATAACATAGAACTTTTGGATATATAACTCTTTGTATGTTATTGTTTTCTTTATTTATTTGCATGAGATCGGGAATTGGAGATATCCTCCAACCACGCGCTATAATACTCAGAGGTCAGTAAGATTTTCAAATTACTCCTACGGAAATGAAAAACTGGAGATGTTTGGACCAGCTTAAAATGATTCGACAAATAGTTTAACACACTACATATTATGACTTTTCATATGGCTGTAGCTTAGAATAATAGAATCCATGACAACAAAATAAACATTGCAACTTATTTTTCTAGTAGAGACAAATTAGAAAGGGGTCCAACTCCTTCCCAAGCTAACACTTTATCATTCTGTAGTCCTCTGTACCTTAAGTATTACTTTAATCTCACCAGAAAATAAGTATAAAGCACAAATTGAACCATTTTGATAAAGAAAAAAAGTTGGATTTTTGACACAGTTTGAAGTCACTGAGGCATACTCCCGAAGATGAGCAATGCTACAAAAAAAATTCGTATGCTGACATGTCAGCGGGTGATTGGTTGGATTCTTTATGTGGTTCTAGCATTGCTCCCCGAAGATATATACATTTCCAATCCAAAATCCAACCATTCGTGCAAATTTGAAATGTCACTTATTTTAATCCATGTGCAGTTTTGTACTTGGAATAATACCACATAAATAGAATTGTACAAACACATAATCGGATCCTATAAGTCTTAAATAAGATAAGATAAAAAAGCATAAACTTAAGTATCTAAAAGCTAACTTCGAGTGAATAATAAATAAGTGTATATACAAGGTTATGTGGTCACGTACCTTCTAGCAGGGAGAATACCTTCGCGAGGAGGATATCCATTGTATTCATTAGACCGCACTGCATCCGCGATGGCATCCGTGGCAATCTTAGTAGTTTTAAAGCAAGGAAAAGCAGACGGCTCGCTATGGGACATTGGGATGACAGTTCTCTTATCAGATGGATTGATATTTGAGATGAGCAAATTGAAAGCACCTCTAATGGTAGTTGTGTCATCTTCCACTTTCAGGCTAGTGTTCCCCCTGAATCCCCATTTTTTATTGGTCAACTTTGAGCCGTTTTCCATGACTCTTTAGTCTTTCACAATTGTGGTGGAGGTTGTGACATTTTTAACATTGGTATTTAACAACTTGGTCAGATATGTGGAAAATACCGCTAACGTACAGTTTATGCATGCATTTTTTAATTGTCACTTTTCTCTACATGACTAACCATTATAAACAGTAATCACACCTAAGTTAATTATTTGGGAAACATAATTAAGGTAGAGGATATGCATGTACATACAAAAATTTCTTTACATGTTCTAGAATTTAATAGCGCTAATTTCATAAAAAAACATTATAGTTGTCAAAAAATCAACTTTAAAGTAGCGAACTAAAAAAATACTCTTTTGAAAACTAATGTTTACATTTTTGTCTTCATGTGAGTAATAAAGAATAAAAAAAATCTTTGATGACCATTTTACTCTTAAATTTTTGAAAATTGCATCCACCGTTCCTATAAATTACATAAGGTTTAGCGAAAATTGCATTCACAGTCCCTAATATTTTTTTTAGATCCGTTACGTTTTTATATACGTTTTTCTACGTTTTAGTCCGTTTTTATACGTTTTCACCTGTCTTTTTTTTCCTTTAATTTTTTTTTTGTCACAAGTGAATTTTTTTATCGAAAAATTTTCAAAAATATTATTTTCACATGTTACGAAAAAAAATCTATAAAAAAATTATTTCAGAAAAAAAATTGAATCAAAAAAAGAATTTCGAAAAAAAATTCAAAAAAAAGACTTTTAAAAAAAATTGGAAAAAAAATTTTGAAAAAAAGATAGGGACGGTGGACGCAATTTTCTCCAAACGACAGGGACCATTAATGTAATTTTGTCTAGGGACGGTGGATGCAATTTTCGCAAACCCACAAAGACCATTTATGTAATTTGGAAGGGTAAAATGATCATACTATTTAAAGAAAGATAAAAATGTCAACATTAGTGTTCACAAGAGTATTTGGTTTAGTTCGTTACTCATAACTGTCATTTTTGACAACTATGGTGCTTTTTTAATTAGAGAATTAGCCCAATTTAATACTAAATGCATATATATTCTTCTCAAAATTCATTAACAGATGCATGCCCTATTATAGTTTCATGCGAACGCCGCTGACTACAACGAGTATCTAATTTGTACCCACCTTTTATACATAACTTTAATAGCATAGCAACTGCCTTAAGCGGTGCACTACATATAGTTGTTGAACGTTTTTTCTTTCGGTTTCTTGTGATGCACGACGGTTTTCTGTTTTTTATTGATAGAGCAAAGCATGGTTTTTAGCTAGCGAGTTGCAATCTCTTGAAAAGTGAAAAAGATTAAAAAGTTTAGAAAGTCTATCATTTAGTGTCATGTGTCCTTCACCCACTCCCTCCCCTTTTTTTTATTAATTTCGGTTAGAGGGTATTTTGGTCCTTTTAACTCATTTTTTTATCCACCTCAAAACTTCAAACGTAAATAACTTTCAAATGACAAACTTTTATGAAAAACCGATTTCACCATAATTTTTAAAATTTTATTCTCTTTAATTTGGTATCCATTATGATATGTGAATCGCAACTTTTTTTTCAACTTTTTAAATGGGTGTTAATTTTCTTGAAATTTTTGGCATTTTCGGCTCTAATTTTGTCTAGTTTAAAGGCCGAATTTTGCAAAATTTAAAATACGAAAGTTCTAACTTTTTGGCCATTCTTTACTCAGAAATTTGAATAACTCAAATCCGATATAATATGAGTGAGATACCGCATGTTAAAGATGACACCTTATTCATATTTAGTGCACATAAAGTGTTTGATAAAATGATTAAAAGAGATTTTTCTTATAAATATCTAATTGGTGTACCACAATATATCTTTTGTTGTTTCTTTTTGGTTCCCTCCTTGGGGACTTTCTTAATATTATTCCAGCCTTTCAAAAAAAACAATGCATCTTTTGTTATTTTTAGCTTTTTTCTTTTTTACTGATGAACAACCAACTGATAAACATTGTGATGTTTTTATAGAAACTAATGAACTTTATGTCTATTAAAAAAATACACTGGTGAACTGATGAACTTTATGATTTTTTTTTCTATAGAAACTGATGAACCTATAATTATATGTTCATCAGTTAGTCAATAACTGATGAACTAAACCTAACTGATAAACCTATAATCAGTTGATAAACTAACTGATGAACCTATAATTATAGGTTCATCAGTTAGTCAATAACTGATGAAATAAACCTAACTGATGAACCTATAATTATAGGTTCATCAGTTGATGAACTAACTGATGAACCAAAAAATTAACAATTAAAAAAAAATCATTTTTTGAATCTTACATTAATAAAATGATTAATGATTCATTGTAGTACAAAAATTAATGCATTAAACGCAATTTAACACTAAAAATCTAAGCTAGACATTTTATCAAACACCTTGTGTGCAACAAATATGACTAAAATGTCATCTTTAACGTGTGATATCTCACTCATATCATATCGGATTTGGGTGATTCAAACTTCTGGGTTAAAAGTGAACCAAAGTCTACAACTTTCATGTTTTAAGTATTTAATGATTCGACAATTTTAAAGGTAAAAATTAAGGTTGAAAATGGCAAAAACATCAAGAAAATCAAGATCCAATGAATATGTAAAAAAAAAAGTTTCGAAATAATTAACAAGATTTATACCAAATTAAAGAGAATCAAATTTTAAAAATTGTGGTGAAATTGGTTTTTTCTAAAAGTTAGTCGTTTGTGAGTTATATGTGTTTTAGTTCGAGGGTGAAAAAGAAAAAACGAGTTAAAAGACAAAAACACCCTTTGACTGAAAATAATACAAAAAATTGAATGATTTGACTAGATCTCATCCAACGATGGAGAATACTTTTTAAATGGTAAATTGCAAAAATAGTCACTCAGGTTCCACAAAATCGCAAAAATAGGACCGAGACAAAAAGTAGCGCAAAAAAGCCACCCACGTTCCACATTTTCGCAAAATCGCCACCGAGAGGCCTTTTCCGTTAATTTTCCCGTTAAGTGCCACGTCCATGAGGGTAGTTTCGTCATTTTACCCCTTTCCCGCCAATAACTTCAGTTTCCATTGTTTTGTTTTACAAAATTAGTCCTTTAGAGCAATACTTTATATACGGGTATCAATTTCTTCCAAGGAGAACATTAGTTTCACTGGTAAAGATCTTGAGAATGGGTAAGCTTT
>LBNU01021274.1:17182-38156 GCA_014162995.1 Artemisia annua
GTATACTTTATGACCACATGTGTTTCAATTGCAACTTTTTATAAATGTCGAATAATATGGAGAATTTTAAGATGTAATCCCAAATGAACTTATATTTCTATAATCAATATATATAAGCTCCTTTATAGCTTTCAAACAGTACGATATAATACTAGATTAGCTTATAACATTATTCTATAATAGTGATGCTGTACAATTTGAGAAACACACATATATACCATCAAGCAATTGATCAAGTGTTTCACATGCAAACAAATTACATGATAAATAACTAAATAAGTCATGCATATTTGACAAACTGAATTGCACGAATCAGCTAAGAAAGTTTATGCATACCTCTAATAATATTCTTTGACAATATTCAGAATAAGTAATGGCTTTGCATCTTTTTGTTCATTCATAATCCAACATTTGTATGAAAATGATTCTTATGTTAATAAAGATGGTGTGCAAGCAAATTACTTCTTGTGTTAGTCATGCATTCAAGATCTTTTCATGTAAGCAAGTAATAAGAGCATTGATTTTTATAAAATCAGCCTATTAATTAAACAATAAAGTGATAGCATTTTTGCATGACATTTGGTATAGATAGGCATCATGAACTGAAACATAATAGTCTAAAGACTCTTTCTAAAGGATACCCTAGTAACATCAAACCATGGCTAATAGTAACATTTATGATTAGGCCCAATGACATCAATGAAGGTTTCAGTTTCATGTGCTTGTTTCAATATAAATCAATATAAATCATGTACTCCATATAATTTTGTTTACTGACGTTGTTCGAATCAACAGACCCCATTACCGAGATATGGCAACTCTTTTTGAAAGTCATAGTAATAAGAACTGTGTCGTCTAACTTCATTCACAAAGAAATGAGTGACCAGTCGATTCTCTAATTAAGATATAGCAGTCAACCATCAAGAAATCATCAACTATTTAATCGGGGATGAGCTCTATGGCTAATTCGTCTAAGGTTCCTTATTCCGGTTGTAAAGCGGAAGAAGAAGGAGAAGGGGCACAGCCCCACCAGCAGCCCACGTTTCCGACCCAAAAAGAGTCTTTTCATAAAAATATTGTCACAAAGAAAATTTATAACTACTGAAATTAGTATGAGTTACAAAATCAAGATATATACAAACTATGATCATCCTCCAAGACAATATAACTACTACAACTATCAAGCTAGCAAAAATCTGTTGCATATAATAATAATCTTAGTAGTAATTTAGCGTACTAATGTTAAAACTAGTAGTTTGTTAGAATTATTTTGAAAGAAATTAGATTGTACACGACAATTATTACGAACAAAACAATAGTTATAAGCAAATATGTTAGTATACATACTATTAAGGCACACCATGACTTATACAGCAGATACAATTACGTAATATGCTAACTAGCACACAAGCATTATGAAATTAAGCATTCGTTACAAACATAATGATAAAATTGGTGTGCATAATACAAATGTACAGAGTACACAAAATATGAAATAATATTATAAGTCACATTTGTATCACATGATACTAAAGCCAACTCTTTTATATCACAATTTTTTTTTATTCAATAAACATAAAGACGACATGTTTTAATTACATTAGTGAGTCAGTTAAATACATATATTACACAAAATACTACAACATGCATATACAAAAGGGACACGCTAATAGTACATTTACAATGCGGACATAATAAACACATGTAACTAAAAGTTCCACCAGTGATGAACAATGATATTTAGTACACACAGACAAGAACAAAATCATATTACACAAAGACATAATAGTCATATTACTGCAATACTAATGCAAACATACATGTAAAATTAGAATTGCACCACAAAAACAATATTAAATGAAATAAAAGAGATCACTGTCATTTTTTTTTATTACACCGTGCTTCAGCCTTCACACCGATTATCACTTATTAGCTACTTCATGAAACATGGTAACATACAGTCTCTATAAAGTTAATAATCTATTGATACCGTATTATTAAATAAATAGACATCTAAGACATACCGATTAATCAAAGATAGCACACTTTGAGACTATCGTGCTGATAACGTGTTGTGAAACAACGGCCTAATAGCATAATAAGAACAATAATCAAAGGAACATAAGAGAGTATGAGAGGGAAAGATAGAACTTGTTATTGGAGTATCTTCACATTACATTAGGTGTCTCTATTTATAGGGTCCTTAACATGAATGGTATTAAGTACATATTGTGTGTTACAAGACTAATCATAAAGGTCATGAATATGATGATTAATGTACAATCAATATAATAAATATATTCATAACCCATGCATATATATTCTTCTCAAAATTCATTAAAAGATGCATGCCCTTCATGCAAACGCCGCTGACTACAACGAGTATCTAATTTGTACCCACCTTTTATACATAACTTTAATAGCATAGCAACTGCCTTAAGCGGTGCACTACATATAGTTGTTGAACGTTTTTTCTTTCGGTTTCTTGTGATGCACGACGGTTTTCTGTGTTTTTTGATAGAGCAAAGCATGGTTTTTAGCTAGATATATATGTGAGGAATAACTAGTTCAAATGATGCGCATGCACAAACCAACCATGTCGTTATGACGTTATATACTAGATCAGACTAAATATATATAACGACATCAAACATTTCCCATTAGTTGTATATTCTCGTTAATCTTTCAATAAGTTCAAAATCGATCACATGCATGTCGGGGTAGATTTACTTTTAATTGATCGTCTCTCAATCTGACGTAATATCTTTTATTGGATCACACGCTAGGTGCAAGTTATTATAGAATGGAATATTGTAGTTTATTTCGATGATTATGACCGACAGTACTTTTAAGGGTATTTCGATGAATATTGTAGTTTTAAAGGGAAAACTAGTTTTTTCATTGTTAACCTATATTGAATTAGGATTTGCTAATGAATGTGTCTGGTCATTTTATAAAATCTAAAAAAAGCATTTAATGTGTAGTTAATATACTCAAACTTTTCTTTTTAAATCAAAAATGTATTTAATAAGTACTAATTAAACTTTTAAATTACTATAATTAAATATGATTTTTCATTCAATGTACTCAAACTTTCTATTCATTTACATCTTAAAAAATGTTCAATAGTCACCCGTTAGCAAATCCCGATTGAATTATTGAAATGTACGGCACTTTTCCAGTTCACACAAACTTTGACCGAATAGCACGTGAATTGATTTTCTTTCCTAAGATCTTTCCTCGTACACCACTCAAAGGTTATCTGGGGTGCATATCC
Source organism: Artemisia annua (assembly GCA_014162995.1). Taxonomy (NCBI): domain Eukaryota; kingdom Viridiplantae; phylum Streptophyta; class Magnoliopsida; order Asterales; family Asteraceae; genus Artemisia; species Artemisia annua. The sequence continues at coordinate 20,460 of LBNU01021274.1, forward strand.
CATCAGCACATCCAACTTTCCATCAACTTTAGTAATAGAGTATTACTTTTTCTTGTTTGTATCAAAACTTGTGAAGTGATATTTACTACTCCGTATATGTTACAGTTCCTGATTATTTAGTTTAGAGTTTAGGTTAAGCAAAGATCAGTAAATAATGAATCTAGGGGTTCGTTATATACTAAAAACCTAGTAATTAAGTTAACTCTTAATCCCTCTTGGATCCTTTATTCAGCCAAACCTCATGCGGTCATGCCCCATGGGCTTCTTGGGCTCGTTTTAGACTTTCACTAATTAACTAGTCCATTGCACGTTAATTAGTTTAGCCCGTTTAGTTAATTATGCGTCTAACGGTTAACTAACGACCTTTAAATCATTTCGTGAATTATATATAATTAAATATAACTATTATAATATACATTAATTATATTATAAACGTATTCCGTCGGTGTATATGTGTGTGCCCCGATAGGCTCACGTACGTATTCTCGGCCGTATTGTTACCGATTTGACTAGAGCACTACCGATAGACTTCTATAAGGCGACTTAAACCTAGGTAACCTAAATGATCAAATTTTTGTTAATCAAGTTTCAAATGCAACCTGGTTTTTAATTAATCTGAAACTTTTGATAGTTGATTTGCATGAATGTGTAGAAACCAAAGTAAAACTATAATTATGTTGACTCAGTTTATAAAAACTTAGGTCGGATGGCAAGGTGGGTGATTGAGTCACCTTAGCCCAAGACTTACGCGCGATAGCCTTGCCCATCTCCCCCTCCCATGCGCGGCCTGTGTTTCCCAAGGTGAAATAAGGTGAATCGGTCACCTTGCAAAATTGAAAAGAATCGGGCCCCATTTGCTTTTTGTCACCGTTAGTAGTATATAAAAAAATATATAAATAATAAAATAAAATAAAATGACACGCTGCCCTTTTTGACTTATAAATACCCTCTAATTCATCATTTTTTAAACCACTAGTTCACCATTTTTTTAAACCCAACTTCACTATGGCTTGTTCTCTCCCCCATTCTGTCGAAGAAATGCAAGCTTATGTTCAGTCACAATGCGATCAAGAGGATGCGGCTCGACAAAAGGCTATTGTCGAAGCTATCAAGATGTTTGAGCACGCAAAGGCAAAGAAGGAACGGTTGAGAAAAAAAACACGTGAACTGCAAAGACATTTCGCCAGAAAGACAAGCTGTGATCGACAAACTTTTGAGCGATGAAGCCAGCAAAGATGACACCATTAACGTTGTGGAAGTGTGATTCACAGATACAAGACAACATCAACAACAAAATCCGTTGGAGTTATGAAGAAAACAAAATTGTTGGTTCGGTATCACAACAGCTAAATCAACTTGGGCAAGGTGCATCAACTTCAGCTGATGCGCATGGATTGGATTTATTGAGCAACAACATTATCAATTTACGGGTTATGAAGACGAGGCAGTTGATGAGCATGGCTTAACTGCAAGACAGCATTATGAAATTATGTGTGGAGAAGAAGCTTTAAGAGAAGTTGAAGCAGAACAAGCAAGGATTCAACAAGAGTGGGAGGAGAGACTCAGGAAACAAAAAGCAGAAAAAGATATACCTACGGCTAAGATAGATAGTTGGCCCAAGCCCGTGTGTGGGTTAGGATCCATTAGGATTTTCATATTGTTTCTCATCTGTGCTCTATATATAGTTGGTGGATAATAAAGATATACCTACGGGGAATTATGTAGTCTGACGGAATGAACTGGTGGGTACAACACAAATTATATTGTATTGCAGAGCTTTGTTGCATTTTGGATACATAAGATGCAATCTTTTTGAGAGCTTTCTTAGAAATGCAGCCTTCCATAAGACTTTATTTAAGTAATGTAGTACATGTATATCAAGCGATGCGTGTATAGAGACATTGTATATTTGTTATCCAACGAGCAGTTAATGATCTAGCAAATAACCATCTTTGAAGAAACTTTGGAGATCATAAGAGATGATCAATCTGAGCGTTTGATGCTTTATGCTTTCTTGGAGTGCCTTTCACAAAAAGCTTTAAGCCTCTTGATACCTTCTTCAAGAGCTGAAGGCTCAATAGCAAATGTTACTCGAAGCCAGTTCTTGAGTCCTACGGCTAGACCTGAAGAAGGAAGAAAATTTAGACAATGTGGGTTGGTTTTATCCGTAAAAGATAAATATAATACGTAAACATTAGAGAAATAAAACTAGCTAAAAGGCAAATGGGTCAAAGGGTGAATTTATAATCATCCTTAATTAAAATGCATAAAACCTCCAAAATTAGTTCGTTCAAAAACATTAGATCACTACTGTAATAATGCAATTCTCATGATAATATATAACCACATGCAAATTGACTGGCATGGTTACTCCTATGCCTAATATGCCTAACTATTTGAGACAAGAATTTAACATTTTATCTCTTCTAAAAAGTGTGTTGGTCAACCCGACGAGACCCATATCAGAAGTTGTTTTATGTTCCGCAACCTGTCCAACCCCCGCATTTTGCAATCAAGTAAAACACATAAATTTTAACCCCAAATACTATATAGAAATTCTTATAATTTCCAGAAAAATCAGGACACTGCAGTGGACTAACTATGAGGTCCACCGTCCGCCGATCCTGCAAATTGACATGTCCTTGGGTCGACAGCAGAGTTATACTTACTTTTGAGAGTAAAAAGTGGTAGGTTTGATCTTCAAAAACGAACTATGTACCGTCTATTGACTATAATACTGTTAAGGAATGTCAGAGAAAGATATTAAACTAACATTTGCACTTAAATTTTCTTCTTACCAGGCAGGATTATAACCGACTCTTCTTGAGCCAGCTTCACACAGAAGTCCAAATCATCCTTGATGTCCTCAAAGAGCGTAATATCTAATTTCACCTTTTGAACATAAACCAAAAGTAAAAATTACCAATGAAATTTCAGTAAAGAATTTTCTTATATCCGTTAAAACTTTTACACATGACCTTAAAATATCACTTATCTGAAATCATTAAATATATGTTTGTGTATCCGCCTCCTTACCATAACAAACATCGATCCTTCAGGCTTGCTGGGGCAGGTTACACCGGGAACATCTTTAATTCCCTCGTAACAAATATTTGCAGCTTCTTTTATTATACTTACTATTTTCAAGAAGAAATCCTCTTTGGTTTTCCCAAGGATATCAGGGACCGCTCCCTGCATACATAAACAGAACATAATATTATAGAAAGAAATTGTGAGGCTATGCTGGGGCATAAATGTATCTATTTTGTTAATTAGAAACCTGAATAAACGTTGGAGCGTCACAAGATATATTAAGATACCCTGTAATGCAATCAATAATCTGAAAAGAAATTTAGAAAAGAAAATCAAAATCTAAGTTAGCATGAAGCAATCAAAGTTTGCTTAAAGATTGGATATGTATTTAATTATGAGTAAGATAGACAACCCCGTGTTCCTTAAGGATACCATTAGGATCATTAACGACAAGCCACCCGAGCCGCCAACCAGGAACGATCCACCTTTTTGATATGGAACCAAGTGTCACGACGGGTGTAATTGATCCAAAGATCCCCATTGGAACAAAAGGGTTTTTCCCGAAAGCAAGATGATCGTAAACTTCATCAGAAATCACTAATATCCCAAGCTTCTTGGCAGTCTCAGCAACCTAACAAATAGATAAATAAGGCATATTTCTAGACTGTAAAAAAAAGAATCGTAGGAGGTTGTGTGCATGCATTAAGAAAGGCTTTGGGTGACTAATATGTTGTACCTATATGACCAGCTACCCGTTTGACTGAAATTTTTTGTTGGACTGATAAAACCCGTTTGAGATCAGACACATCCAAATAAATCCCATTATAAGTAAATGGGTCGATATCACCCAATTGGTTAACGGGTCTAAATGGGTTTCGGTAGAAAGGAATAATATTCAGCACAGTTGAAACAGGCTGCTATGGGTTAATCCGTGACTCCTTTCGGTCCATTAATTATCTGAGGTAAGAATTAAAGCATAAACTTTTGGCCGAACGTTCCTAGTTGCCAAGATTTTTTGTTTGACATGTTCATGACAGAACAATCAGAGATTGACTATTTCTAAAGCAAATGGATCACAGTTGCCACTTTGAAGATTCGGTCATGAACCAGAAACGAAAACCAGAACAATAAACACACCTTCTGTAGATGTTGGTGGGTGAAAACATTTCCACAGGGATTTCCAGGGTTTATTATAACCATGGCAACTGTATTTTCGTCGGCAAGAGCTTCAACTGCATCAAGATCAACTTCCCAGTCTTTTTCTGGAAGGAGGTCAAAGTGACGGACTTCCAAGTTACATGATTGAGCGCAAGCTTCATAACTAGGAAATCCTGGTTTTGGGAGTAGAATGTTTGCTTTGGGATTGGTAAGAACGGTTAATATGGTTTGAATAGCTTGTGCGCAACCAACTGTTATAAATACATCATCAGGTGATAACCTATTTGGAAGATCTTCAGAAAGGTACTCCGCTATAGCCCTATAAAAGAATACATGATTCTGTGATTAAGACATTGATTATACAGTTTAAGATGAATGTGGTTGCAGGCTAATGATTTTGAAAATACAGTCACTTTCAACGCAAATTGTTATATATTTACAATTACGATTACAATATTGGGATAATGTATGTGTAGGTCACCCAAATCGTATTTCGAGTTCTTTCAACAGTATAATTATAAGAAGAAATAAAAAACTGTCTCTAGGTTTCATTTATTGTTCTGTAATGTATAAACTTGTTGATCTGCCAGATATTCCAAGGTCATTCTCTTAGCAAATCATAGCCATTCTTCATTATACGAGTAGTTTGACAACGCAAATGCAAGCTAAATAGCTAATATTCCCTTACCAAAAAGAAGTGGAAATCAAGTGGCTGAATTTCAAAACCATTTAAACATTGCTATTACTTAGCAAAAAGGTAACTTCGGCTTGAAATTCAAATACTGAAGATATGCATCAAGTGGTCCCCAGATAAAATTTATCGTCAATGTAACTGATATTATCAGCTAATCTACATGCCTAGTTATCCTCCTAATAATGAGCTTTTCACGACTGGAAAAATTGAAAACCAACAGATGCATTATATAAGGAGTGATAATTAGTAGATGGCATAAGTACATAACATATTTTCGTAGGATATAAGTGTTCGGAGAATACAGCATTGGTCAATACCGATTCCAGAAAAGAACTAAAGAAAATTTTGACAGTTTACATCTATAGTAATAAATATTTCTCAATATACATCACATGGTTAAGAATTTATTCACTTAAAAATTCATGGTCATTCTTTATTATAAGAATGATAGACGAGGCACATGTTATTAAACTAAGGTTTAAATACTGAAGATTCCCATAAAAGACGCCTACAAAAGTGGAGATCATGTGATCCAATATCAAAACCATCAAGGCATCAATACATGGTAATATATAACTCAGCAAATAGGTAACTTCAACTTCAAATCAACTACTGTAGGAATCACGCAACTGATACCAGACATACTAAAACTTATTTCGGTGTTTTCTTAAGAGCGTGATAAAAAAAAATCCGGAGCTGTGTTACGTAAAACAGTCTTTTTTAAGTAAATTGCTTTGAAAACAGACAGGAGCTTTCACTGGCCAGCCATCCAACACAAAGAGACAAAGAAATACATTAAGATATAAAGTACTGCTAGTTGTGCCAAAAAAAAGAGATACAATGACTACTTCACCTAATTTTGCTGTCTGCTAAATGTTATTATAACTCTGTCCTTAACAGCAACTCCAATCAAAGAATATATAATAGTACTAAAAAAACTCAATGGTATATCAGAGAATCAACTTCCATTGGAAGTTACAGAGTGATATTACGAGAAAACAAAGCACAAAATATTTAAGTTTATATGAGGAAGACTGTATTTCGGGGTTACAATTACTTGTGAAGAGCAATTCTGAATAACAACGATGTACGAGAATATAAAGCATTATACTTTCAGATCATCAACTATTGTTCTGGCAAACTATCTGATCATCACTTATATTAGCCAACATGCCAGAACAAGCACTCCTAAAATATTCAAAACCAGTGGATCACACGAATCTGCCTCTTGGTGACACCTAAAGACTAACCTTTTTAAACAAAGACCAAAAAAAAAAGATATAAGATGCCATTGACTCTGAGTTTCCAATCAATAAATTCTAAACGGAGAAAAAAAAATCAACAAATGATCAAATAAGATATAGCAATTGGTTCAATATCTTCAAATTTATCTTATAGATAAAGGCTCCCACAGGCTTGTTTTTTCATAAGCTCAGTTTTTCAGTTCCCCATTTACGATCTTATTATTACTTAAAAATTGGAAAATAGTCTCATACATCAGTAAAAAAGTCATATGAAATTTAAGCATAACCAAAACAAGTTCATTAGCCAATAATATAAGCTAAAACAAACACCCACTAAAGTAAATTAACGGTTATATATATCCAAACACTTAACACTATTAAAATATAAAACTGAACATATAATTAGTTAGATAAGCTAATCCCAAACACCCAACTAACACAATAATCATGAACACTTAACGCATACAGATGAATTTAAGCCTGTGGAAGAATGTAGTAACTTAAGCACCTTCGAGCAGGAAGAATGCCAACAGTAGGACAATAACCGTTAAACTTAGCAGACCGAAGAGAGTCAACGATAGCATCTTCAGCAACTTGAGTTGTACGGAAACATGGAAAAGCTGATGGATCACCATGGCCAAGTGGCATAACAGGCCGTGTATCAGATGGGTTAAGTTTTGATATAAGCGACATTAGAACACCTCGTACTGTTATGTCAGATGATATGTTTAGCTCTGGATTTGCTTTGAATCCCCATTTCTTGTTTCCATTTTCCATTTTCAGACTCAGTTGTGTTTGGGTTGATGGATTAATTGATCAAAAGTCAATGGATGTGATTCTGTGTGAAATGCTAAGAAGGTATAGTTAACGTGATATATATAGTGTTCTAGAAGACATGATGTTTTACAAAATGAATGTTCTAGAAGACATGGTGTTTTACAAAATGAATCCTCATGTTATCATATTAGACACATTAGGCACTTAAAGAAATTTTGATGACTTGTTTAAAGAATTAAGATTAAAACACGTGTTGTATGACGGTAATGAAAAGAGAGAAGAGGGTGGTGGTTGAGCAGATGTATGGTAATGTGCTTTAGTGGTGAATTTGATGATTTTCCAACGAATGAGAGAGTATTAAAACTACTAAACTATACTAGATCTTTCAAGTCAAAATGGGTATGTTTCCTTACTTATTCCAAAAGATATAAACTTACCAGAAAAGTCTATCAGGTAGTTACACAGGTACAAAAAAGACGTCAAATAGCTGTGTTGGGGCAGCATACTTAGTCGTCCACATTAACACGACTAGTGACATGTTGCCTCACACGCTCTTCATGCCCTCTTCCGTCTAAGCTCTGATTCAGCTCCTTTTCAATGAAGTTCATCCTTGAGCCTTGAAAAGTAAAACGAGAAACTATTAAGCACCATTTACAATAGTTTTCTCTTCAAAAGCACCATAAATGAGGTGATATCTACCACGAAAATATTAAAAACATAAACCGTGCAGCACTATCTCTCACACGCTGCTAGCTCAACCAAACTCACTTTCCAACTCGGCAGACTTGAGTTTTAGGCTGGTGTGAGCAGGCCTAACCAGTTGAAACTGTCATGATTCAAACTCATGACCATTTATCAAGAATTACCCCTTCACCATTCATTTTGTGGCTTTGTGCACATCATGAACCAATCTTTTCTGCTAGGCATAGTTGCAAGTATTTTACAATCCAAGATATACCACTAATGAAGTGACGGGTAGGTTCTAAGAACATGCAGGTCCAAAAGGTTCTAAGATTATGAAGTCTAAGAGCTGCTAAGTGGTATATATGTAGGCATCAAACACATGCAGCCTGGATGGTAGTCACTAAGGCTTTTGAGGTCAAGAGGTGCTACTCCACCGATCAACAGAAATGGGCATCCTTTTTTAGTGCATAACTGATCAAAAAACATTGAACAAGTGATAACTAAGTTCAAAAAAAAGTGATAACTGACTACCAGGTGTAGTGCATGGCTGATCAAAAATCATAGAATAAGTGGTAATTTACTATCCTTGGGGAAACATAAATGGCGAATATTATGCCATAGGCCTATCAGAATGTACTTAAATCATTCTGGTTATGGTGTGCTGCTGAGCTCCCAAGAATAAATAACATGGATAAACAGATACAGGAGATGGTTCCTTTACTTATAGACATTTAACTATAAACTACAACAAATATCATATTTCAACTCTGAGAAGTAATTAAGATTTGACTAAAATTATATGAACCATTGTGTGGAACATAATTTTAGTTTTTAATCATCTGCTTGAGCACTTTATTGGCAAAGCAATCACAAATGGGACTTTATTTAAAAACTAGTACAATATAATAAGAATATTTGCATATAGATACGAGTTATAGTATGCGATCCAACAAGCCGTTGATGATCTAGCAATTTTTCTACTTAGGAAAATTTGTGGAGATCACGAGTAATGATCTAACAAGCATGTGATGCTTTATGTTTTCTTGGAGTGCTTCTCACAAAATGCTTTAAGCCTCTTGATACCTTCTTCGAGAGCAGAAGGCTCGATAGCAAATGTTACACGAAGCCAGTTCTTGAGTCCTACGCCTATACCTGAATAAGAGGGACGCTAATCTAGTAAAGATTCCGATTTGGGTTCTTTATATATGTATATGGATCAAATGGATAACATTAACATATATTGCAAAAGAGTTAAAGAGTAAAAAAGGATAGAGTCCCTAGTTTCCAAAATGAAAACCCCTCCTATACCCTTTATAAATATAAAATCATTATGTTATTATTATTGGTATAATAGAATTTTCAAAATCAATCATACCTAACCTTAGGTTAATTGCGTAGCAAAAATATTTATACGTTATAAAATGGGAAATTGATCTGTTTGATCTTCAAAATCAAAGTATGCACTGAGTTTTAGGAATAGCACCAAGGTGTAAACTACTGAGGATAAGAAGATAAAACTAACACTTGCACTTGCATCTACGTCTTACCTGGAAGGATTATAACCGATTCTTCGTTAGCAAGCTTCACACAGAAGTCCACGTCATCCTTGATGTCCTCAAATACCGAAATATCTAATTTGACCTTTAAAACATATAACAAAAGTAAGAATTATTGATGAATACACAAAAAAAGATTTTAATTATGTACATTCAAAAGAATTATTGATGAATACACAAAAAAAGATTTTAATTATGTACATTCAAAACTTACAACACATGACCTTATAACATAACTTATCAGATAATCTTAATATAATTATGCATCTATATCATTCTTAATTCCTTACCATAACAAACATCGATCCTTCAGGCTTGCTGGGGCATATTACACCAGGGACATCTTTAATTCCTTCATAACAAGTATTCGCAGCTTCTTTTATTATACTTACAATTTTTACAAAGAAATCGTCTTTGGTTTTCCCGAGAATATCAGGAATCGCCCCCTGCATTTAACACAAACCAACTTAATAAACGGAAAGCCCGAGGCAACAGAACTTTTTGCAAATAATAAATGCTATGATTTGTTTATATTCATTGACAAAACTTTGTGCAAATTCATAATCATATGGAAAAATTTATAAAGAAGATTATCAATGGAGAATTGGAGATAATAAGATATGTATGTAGTAGAAGAGAGGAACCTGAATAAATGTTGGAGGGTCAGGGGATATATTGAGATATCCTGCAATGCAATCAATAATCTAGAGAGAAAATTAGTGTTAGCATGTCATATAAGTTTGCTTAAAGACTGAAAACTTATATGCATCTGAGAAAGAGAGAGAACCCCGTGTTCCTTAAGGATGCCATTAGAATCATTAACAACAAGCCACCCGAGCCGCCAACCAGGAACGATCCACCTTTTTGATATGGAACCAAGTGTAACAACAGGTGTAACTGATCCAAATACTCCCATTGGAACAAAAGGGTTTTTCCCAAAAGCAAGATGATCATAAACTTCATCAGAAATCACTAGTATCCCAAGCTTCTTGGCAGTCTCAGCAACCTAATAAATAAACAAGTCACATTTCTACACTGGCCGTAACATATATTCATATCCCCTTAAAAATCCAATTACAATACAACCATTCGCAGTCTTTAGAGGTGGCATGATGGGTGGGTCAACTAATCTTATTTAGTATGGGTCAAAACGGTCAGGTTGACCCATATACACATTTGTCCATCTTTACAATTTTTCTTAAGATGACTAATGTTTGTTTACAAGTACAAATGCTATATTATTGCAAAGATAATCTAAAGTTTAGAATAAAAAGGTTTAGGCATTTGTCTGATTTGACCAACTTGACCCGCTCCACCTTTTGCCAAAAATTATTTATTTAGTTGATTTGACCAACTTGAGACAGAACATAACCCAAATCAACCCATTTTTAAGTAAATGGGTCAAAGTTGCCACCTTTAGGGTCAGGTCACTGTTCAAAACATGTCCTAGTAAAATAGGATCATTTTTAGTGTGGTCAAAACCAGCCGTGTTTGGTAACCTGTGACACTTTTAGGTCCGTTTTTTATAAAGAAAAACTAATTTATACATTTGCAGAAAAAGACGAGTGAGGTAGTACTAAAAATTAAACTTTGGGCGAGCAGCTCCATATTAACTACAGTAACTAACTAACTTTTTTATATTAGACATGTTTGAGATATAACACAACCCAAATTGGCCCGTTCTTAGTAAATAGGTCAAAGTCGCCACCTTTAACTGAATTTGTCATGACCAAAATTGAAATATAAACCAATAAACACACCTTTTGTAGATGTTGGTATGTAAAAACATTTCCACAAGGATTTCCAGGGTTAATTATAACCATGGCAACTGTATTCTCATCTGCAAGAGCTTCAACTGCATCAAGATCAACTTCCCAATCTTTCTCGGGAAGAAGGTCAAAGTGACGAACTTCCAAATTACATGATTGAGCATAAGCTTCATAATATGGAAATCCTGGTTTTGGGAGTAGAATGTTTGCTTTCGGACTGGCAAGCACAGTTAACATGGTTTGAATAGCTTGTGCACAACCGATTGTTAAGAATACATCATCTGGTGATAACTTATTTGGAAGATCAAGAGAAAGGTACTCGGCTACAGCACTATAAAAGAGCACAAATTAGAAAATTATAACATTGATCTTATACATGTCATTACTGCATTCATCCCCTACCTTAATACAGAAGTATAATAAGATAATAAATATATCAAGAATGTAAACTGAGTGCTCTAGTGTTAAGTTAGATTGAAAGAATCAAGTTAAAAATTACTGTAGTAAGTAACGTAGCAATGTTCACCAAACCTTCAAAGGACGAAAGTCGATTTTAAAATGTATTCACACGCTAGCGATATTTGAAAGTCCCTTTCAAAATATAGTTTTTGATGATTTTGGGTGCAAAACTACAAATGAATGAAAATCACATGCTTATAGGTCAACTAAGCCAATATAGCATATGATTAACAAGTCATTATTTTCAAAAGTTATAGCCATTCTTTATTATATGAGTAGTTTAAGGTCCAAATGGTTTCATACAATTAATACCTAATATCCCCTTGTATGGCGACAATATTGCCATAAAGCCGATATATCATATGGTTAACAAGTCATAATTTCTAAAAATCATAGCCATTCTTTATTATACAAGTAGTTGATAGTTGACTAGGAAAAATGTTTTCATGAGATTAATACCTAATATTCCCTTGTATGATGAAAAAAAAAAAAAAAAAAAAAAAAAGGAACATCGTGTTTTCTAAAAGGGAAACCAACGATATAATTACTTTAGCTTAAAATACAGACAACTGAAAGAATAGTTTAACGGATAAAAAACTCCCCAAATGAGTAAATGGAACTTACAAATAAGTCATGATTCTTTTACAAGCAATTACAACTATTGAAATTGATAAATTTGGAGCTATTGTCATTTTTAACGTTACGGCTGAAAGATACACATTTCTCTCGAAGATTGTTTTTAATGATATGATACTTGGATTATTTAAATACCCATATTTAAACATTTATCAGATATTTTAACATTGGAAAACCATATGGCTTATAGAATATACATTCCTCTGGAAAGAGACAAAGAAACAAGTTAAGATATAAAAAGTCTTTGTCGTTTCCAAAAACCATTTAAAAAAATGTTTCACCTAACTATTCTTAACAACCACAATCAACTAGCACTAACAAATCAATGATATACTAGAAAAATGATTTACAGAGTAATGAAACAAGAATTCGAGCCACAAACAAATCAAGATTACTTATGCAGAGAAATGATAGCATTTTACTTTCTTGAGTAAATTACACCGTTCGTCCTTGTGGTTTGCGTTGACTGGCGTCGTTAGTCCTTTGACAAAAAAAACTGCACCGTCCGTCCTTAACGGGCAAACGTTTGGCGCCATTAGCCCCTCCATCCGGTGGTCCCCACTAACGCTTGTTAAGTGTTGTTACACCTGAAGTCCCATGAGGGTATACTCGCCATTTTGCAAACCAAAAAGACGAACGGTGCAATTTTTTTTTTGTTTATTTTTNTTGGTCCGTTTTTTATAAAGAAAAACTAATTTGTACATTTGCAGAAAAAGACGAGTGAGGTAGTACTAAAAATTAAACTTTGGGCGAGCAGCTCCATATTAACTACAGTAACTAACTAACTTTTTTATATTAGACATGTTTGAGATATAACACAACCCAAATTGGCCCGTTCTTAGTAAATAGGTCAAAGTCGCCACCTTTAACTAAATTTGTCATGACCAAAATTGAAATATAAAGCAATAAACACACCTTTTGTAGATGTTGGTGTGTAAAAACATTTCCACAAGGATTTCCAGGGTTAATTATAACCATGGCAACTGTATTCTCATCTGCAAGAGCTTCAACTGCATCAAGATCAACTTCCCAATCTTTCTCGGGAAGAAGGTCAAAGTGACGAACTTCCAAATTACATGATTGAGCATAAGCTTCATAATATGGAAATCCTGGTTTTGGGAGAAGAATGTTTGCTTTCGGACTGGCAAGCACAGTTAACATGGTTTGAATAGCTTGTGCGCAACCGATTGTTAAGAATACATCATCTGGTGATAACTTATTTGGAAGATCAAGAGAAAGGTACTCGGCTACAGCACTATAAAAGAGCACAAATTAGAAAATTATAACGTTGATCTTATACATGTCATTATTGCATTCATCCCCTACCTTAATCCAGAAGTATAATAAGATAATAAATATATCAAGAATGTAAACTGATATGGGTGCTCTAGTGTTAAGTTAGATTGAAAGAATCAAGTTAAAAAGTAGTAAGTAACGTAGCAATGTTCACCAAACCATCAAAGGACGAAAGTCCATTTTAAAATGTAGTCACATGCTAGCGATATTTGAAAGTCCCTTTTAAAATATAGTTTTTGATGATTTTGGGTGCAAAACTGCAAATGAATGAAAATCACATGCTTCTAGGTCAATTAACAAGTCACTATTTTCAAAAGTTATAGCCATTCTTTACTATATGAGTAGTTTAAGGTCCAAATTGTTTAATACAATTAATACCTAATATCCCCTTGTATGGTGACAATATTGCAATTAATATCATATGGTTAACAAGTCATAATTTCTAAAAATCATAGCCATTCTTTATTATACAAGTAGTTGATAGTTGACTAGGAAAAATGTTTTCATGAGATTAATACCTAATATTCCCTTGTATGATGATGAAAAAAAAATAATAATAATAAATAAATAAATAAATAAATAAATAAATAAATAAAAATCTTGTTTTCTAAAACGGAAACCAACGATATAATTACTTCAGCTTAAAATACAGACAACTGAAAGAATAGTTTAACAGATAAAAAAACTCCCCAAACGAGTAAATGGAACTTACAAATAAGTCATGATTCTTTTACAAGCAATTAAAACTATTGAAATTGATAAATTTGGAGCTATTGTCATTTTTAACGTTACGGCTGAAAGATACACATTTCTCTCCAAGATCGTTTTTAATGATATGATATTTAAGATTATTTAAATACCCATATTTAAACATGTATCAGATATTTTAACATTGGAAAACTATATGGCTTATAGAATATACATTCCTCTGGAAACAGACAAAGAAACAAGTTAAGATATAAAAAGTCTTTGTTGTTTCCAAAAACCATTTAAAAAAATGTTTCATCTAACTATTCTTATTTCAAATATGAACCAGAAACTGTTCATGTCACAACAGATTATATGGTTCAAGGTTCAGACTTAGGCAATTGGGATGAGATATGGTATGTCAGCACTGCATACAAGAAACACATGACACCCATGAAAAGGCTATTCAAAAGATTGATGCAAAGATTTCAAGTGGAAGGAACAGAAGAGAAAAATAAACAAAAAAAAATTGCACCGTTCGTCCTTTTGGTTTGCAAAATGACGAGTATACCCTCATGGGACTTCAGGTGTAACAACACTTAACAAGCGTTAGTGGGGACCACCGGATGGAGGGACTAACGGCGCCAAACGTTTGCCCGTTAAGGACGGACGGTGCAGTTTTTTGGTCAAAGGACTAACGACGCCAGTCAACGCAAACCACAAGGACGAACGGTGTAATTTACTCTACTTTCTTATTCAGCAATTTTTGTTCTGGGAAAAATCACAACATAGCCCTAACTAAAAAGCTTATATAGTGAAATTCCACTTATATCACCAACTTGCCGAAACACACACATAGACAGTGAATGATTTATAAACGATGCCTCTTGATCATGCCTAAAAACCAACTTTCTTTTAAAGCATTTATAAAAGATACAACATGCCATGGACTCTTCTTTTGCAATCAACATATGATCAAAGTAGCACTATACAATAACTCAAAAGTACTATTTTTTTATGCTTCGATAGCAGTTTGTACAATTCATCATTACGCATCTATTGGATCAATCCAGTGGACCTTAGCTCTATACAAAATATATCAGAATACGCCAATTTTTTATGCTATTGAATCAGAGCAAAATTTTCTATCCTAACACTACAAATTTATGCATAAATGATGATACTAGTTAACATCAATGCATTATGTTTAATAAATTCCTTCGTTTTAATCAATAATTTTAACGTGGATACAAGGGTAAAAGTGTAATTTTAGTTGCAGACATTTTGGTGAGTTGGCAGGTAAACCCCGGACTCCACATACCACCCTTATGAGTTATGAAGCCTGGTATATCACTAGCCCTTCACAATCATTGATTACTTAGGCATATTAGGGTGGTGGCCCAAAGGAGTTTGCAGCTGCAAACTGTTTGTTTGACAAACAGAAACAGTTTGTTTATATCCAAACACTATCAAAATGTGGCACATAATCAAACTATAACACCCTCTATTTTAACGCCCAAACAGTTTGTACTTTGTGGTTCTGTTAGTATTCTTTTTTTTTTTTTTTCTTCCCCACCTAACCCAATAAACATACTAAACACAATCTGTAGGCGCACACTTGACTTATAAAAATTATACGTTCAAACCACTCAGCTTAACGTTGACTTGTATCAAAAGTGATCTAGGGGGTGTTTGTTTATAGCGGGCTTACGACTTATTTGCTTTTCGGCTTATGTTCCATTTCGCTTATTTTGAAACTTTTTGGCTTTATCAAGTCATAATAATTTTATATAAGCCAAAAAGTTTCAAAATAAGCCATAAAAAATGAACTTATGGAACATAACCGAAAATCACATAGGCCATAAGCTCGTTATATAAGCGTAAACAAACACCCTCTAAATAGCAGGGTTTCACATACTAAAAGAGTGTAAATACACACAGTAAGTAAGTAAGTAAGTAAGTAGTACCTTCTAGCAGAAGGAATACCAACAGTAGTACAGTAACCATTAAACTTAGCAGACCTAAGTGAGTCCACAATAGCATCTTCAGCAACTTGGGTTGTACGGAAACATGGGAAAGCAGAAGGGTCGCCATGACCCAAAGGAATAACGGGTCGTGTATCAGATTTGTTAAGCTTTGATAAAAGCATCATTAAGATACCTCGTATGGTTATGTCTGATGTTGTGTTGAAATCTGGGTTTGCTTTGAATCCCCATTTCTTATTGTTGTTACTGTTTTCCATTTTGGTTTTGTTGAAGATGAGTTTTGTGTGTGGTTGATCAAGGTCAAGTGTGTTTGCGTATGTGTGTGTGTCAGTGTGTGTGTCAGTATGTGTGTGGTTTTATAGTAAACGACACATATGATTGATTGGGTTTTTGGGTCATTCAATAATTCGAATGATAATGGCAACCTTAAAAATAAGTTAATTGCATTTTTGGTCCTTGTGGTTGGGCCAAATTGCAGGTTTGGTCCCCAAAATTTTGAAAGTGCAGCGATAGTCCTCATTTTAATGTTTGGGTTGCATTTTTGGTCCTATTTGTTGTGAAATGACCAAATTACCCTTCTCATTTTATGAAGAAGACAAAGGGTATTTTCGTCATTTAACTTTATCCAGGGACCAAAAATGCAATACAAACTTCAAAATGAGGACTGTCGATGCACTTTCAAAGTTTTGAGGACCAAACCTGCAATTTAGCCAAATCACAGGGACCAAAAATGCAATTAACTCTAAAAATAATGTGGTGACATCGTGTGACATCAGCGCCTACATCAGTTTTTTTTTTTTCGAGACTGCATTTAATCACAATTTGCTAATAGTAACTACAATGGCGAGCGTAACTTTTTTTTTTTTTTTTTTTAATTTCATTCAACTAACTAATCCTGATTAAATTAAATAAAAGGAAAACAAATTAATGAATGAAAATATGTCCAAATGACAAACAACTAAGCCACCATCTTATCTTTTCACCTCACCCAAATCCACTTCTTTGTATACCTTTGAAATTTTACGAGACACACCTCTTTCACCACCAATAAAACCCCCGCTCTTCTTCTCCTTCTCTCTCAATTTTCTTCACATTCCCAACGCTATGAAGTTTTATATAATCTTTGTTTTCTTAACCTATGACTTGTGGTTTTGTTTATACAAATGGGGTTGCAAGAAATCTTCCAATATTGTCTTTTGATTAAGGGTATTCACAGTTATTGGTGATGATAGTATGATTGTGTTTAAAGATGGTAAATCTGTTCATTTATCACTTGATAAAAGAATAGGTTTATATTTTATGGTAATATTTATTCATGTGTGTGTATGTATTTTTGTGTATAATGATGCAAAGGTCAAAAAACCAAGGGGAGATGTGCCAATAATTGAAACATTGCAAAGGTTGAGGGTTTGATCGGTTGCATTTGGTTGGGCTAGTGGGCACAACTCGGTCGGCTACTCGGTTAGGGGCAACCAACCGAGCCATTAGCGTTAGCCTTAGGTTTGCTAAACGAAGCTTGAATGTCTCCATCTCAAAATAAATGTTAACATGTACTATCAGAATTAAGTGTACATAATATTAAGGCGCAATTTCATTATCTTCCCTTTTTTTAATTTAAAAATTGCATATACTAAACGAGTACATGTACATAGCAACAGGATTTTATCGCGGCACATAATTATGATTGTGATATTTTGGTTAGGCTACAACATAAAAAAA